>JAQFZU010000026.1:0-94381 GCA_034696185.1 Henia vesuviana
CGAGACAAGTAATTGTCTTTTCCTGATGCGAGGCAGTGCGAACGCTGGGATCCAATAACAAGTGTGTGGCGCCATCTCTCTATGCCGTTGCAAACTGGTTGATGCCGAGGTGATGCAGATGGGAGTTGGATGCGTTGCATGCGGAATGCAAGGCAATCAATTATATTTCTTGGCCTCTTCCTTAGATATTTAATTTTGTTAGCTAATATCAAATGGATTTCTTTTTTCTTTCTTCGTCGAATGACCCACAAAAATGACCAAAAGAAAACTGGATGGGATTCTGATGAATGAACATGCAGTTCCACTCCCTATACAGACGTTTCTCTGGAGGCAAACGAGGTATTTTTTTTCTTGTAATTCCATACTTTTTTCGTTTTCTCCCTTCCCTAGCTGTCTTTTTGTTTATACTTAACCACAGTAAAGCCTGTTTTAACTGACAGGTGCTAAAGCAGCGCGCAAATTTATATACAGCACCTATCAAAATTCAGGTTATTGATTATTTCGATGGGTGGAGAACTGTGGACTACACTTTAGCACATCCAACAACAATAATCGTCCAAAAATTATATAAATTACTTATAAATTCGTTTAATTAAGTTACGACAGGTGACGTCGCATGAACCGACTACGGCCTTGTTGAAAGGCAGCAATTTTTTTAACCGAATTTTACTGCGATTAACGTTTATTATTATTATTTTTAATTAAAAACAAATGGGCGAATTATGAAGCCAAGATTGTTTTTATTTTTCGTGGCAAAGCAACCTGTTACTTTTCGGGCCTGGATACCTTCCAACTGCGGTAGCTTAATAGGGCAATCAAACGTCACAAAAATATTGACATCAGAATCGCTATCAGAAATACAAATAATTTTGTATTATTCTATTTTCAGTCCTTTCATTCGACCCAAATTAGGAAAATTACACGAAGCATCGTGCGTGGTGAGTTCTTTATATTATCTCCAAATTCCACATTCACCGATTTCACAATTTTCAGCACTATACTTGATCACGGAACTGCACATTAGAAATTAAAACGTTATTTTAAAATCTAATTACAAAAAGCGTTGTTTAAATAGCGTTCAGCCACTCTGCATCAAACAGCACTGCGCTGTTTACACGAGAAGTTTGAACAGCTGATTACCGCACGTGCCAAACACCCAACAAAACATTTATCTTTCATACCACACTCGACCAATACACTAAAAACGTTATAATTGACCATTTTCATTTTCTAATATATATAACTAGAGGTGCAGTGTTGCTCTTGTTTGCGTTACAAAGTGGACAAAATGATAACTGTGGCTTGGCATCGAGCCAAATAAATCGAGCTCTTCTTCTTTGCCATTTCGCTCTTTCCAAAGGCTGCATGAGCTCACCTTTATTCTGTTCCGGCAATAAATCTTTCTCTCTTTAATAAAAATTGCAGGATGGTTGATTTAATCAGTCGGACGCCTTTTTACGACGTATTTTCATAGTGCGAGTCAATTAAATAGAATTGAATGGTGGGAGAGGGGGAAAATGAAAATGGTACGTAAATTGGTGGGCGTAAGAATGAACTGTAAGGGCCATTCTTTTTAGCCGTTCTGTCATTACGTTAAGTTTGTTTACCCGGTTAACGAAGATATTAAAGTGTAATGTAAATAATGCGCGTGCGGGAGATAAACGAAATGAAGAGAGGGAGATTTTTTTTTTTTTTTTAAAGTATGCTTATAAAATTCATCTAAATGTGCAACATTTAATATCGCATCGAGCCAGTCAAATTAAGGCGAGCGATAGAGAATTTCGGAGTTTACACAAACTGAAAATAAACAGAAAATAAAGTGGATTTTCCCCCCTCCTTTTGATGTCGAATCGCAGTTGCTAAGCAACCACATCTTTCAGATTGGGTTACCGCATTGGATTAATCCATTTTTAGAGTAATGGCTAGGGGAAGGTGATTTGTGGATATTTCTTTGTCAATTTTTTGAATTATTTTTGTTTTTCACCGTTCTCTTATTCAATCGGTTTAAATTTAAACATTATCAAGAATTTTTGATTAAATACTGTGAATTTCCGGTTTGAAATAGTTTTCACGACGTATTTAGGTTGAAGATTTCCTAAGAAAATTATTTTTGAACTATTCACAAGGGCAACACTCAAGATTATCGTTTATTAAAAGGCAGCTTTAATGGCTTCTGAGGCGATTCTCTTTGAGTTAAAACTAACAAGATCCATTTTGATGATTATAACAAATTCACAGGAAAAAAACTGTTTTAGCATTTATTCTGTAATTACTTTTATTCAAATTCACAAATATAAAGAAGGGATTTTTTTATTGTTTTTTTTTTAAATGCTAAATGTTGTTGAAATACCGAAAATTCGAAATCGCTCTTTTATTACCAAATCGTGGGTTGAATACTTTTTTCTTTTTTACAAATATTTTATAACGTTGGAATGGCAATGTTCCACGGAATGTTTTGGAATAATACATTAAGTGTTTCTATATTTAAGACCGAACTCGTTATTTTCATAAATTACAATTTCTAATCTTTTTTTAAAATTATTATTGCGTCAATTAATTAAAGAAAGATACATTTATGCCTTTTGTATTTTTTCCCCGTCCCCTATCAGTTCTGTCAACAGGCCCCTGGTCATCATGTAAGTTTAATATCACGTTTAATGCTTGTTTTAATCAATTCATCCGAATCTTTCCTACGTATGTATGATTTTGATGAATGACTGACAAAAAAATTTTTTTTTTATTTTATTCATCCGGAACATCTGTTTTTAATTCTCGTCATTTCATGCATCTTTATTCATATTTTTTCGCCAAAAATCGAGTGTGACAAGCTCAATTTGCTGATGCGTGAGTCAGCAACTGATGGATGTGTTTATTTATTTTTTAAATGGATTTTTTTGGCTTTGGAGAATGTGGGTTCTTTAAATTTTAATTTTTTTTTAAAACTCTTGACATGAGCATGGATTTATTGGGCATGCAATGTTATTATCACTTTTAATTGTATGAGTTAACAATTTTATATAATTTTTTTTCAAGTTTTATTTCATTGCAATGCATTATTTAAAAATAAATTAAAACTTCGACATATTTGAATTAAAACATATTTTTTCTCATTTTAAAATTACTGCTGTTGCAGGAAATGAAAGAAGCGTGCAAGGTAAGGACTAGAATGATATATTTAATTATTAAAAAATAATCGAAGTTGTGACTACTTAAATTATTTCGCACGCGTTGAAATTTAGTTACTTTTATAATTATATTTTTTTAATTTTAGTCTTTTGAGAAAGTCCTGGTGCAGAACATACAATTTGGATTATCTCCCAGTCTTACTGAAGCCATAAGCAGTGTATCTCGATGGCGGTTAATAGAAGCAGCTTTACCTCACGTCATGCATTGCTGCGCATCTATGCTGTACAACAGGTATTGGCATTTTTTGGTGCTTTGAATGTCACGATGATCGATTTTTGCGTTTTACATTTTAGGCGAGACAACATTGGAAGGCTGGGCAGTGGAGAGACAAAACTATTGTACACTTTGCATTGGATTCTTTTGGATGCCGCTGAAGAATGTTGCGATTCAGATCCAAGTGGGAAAAAATACGTGCAAGATAATACGCTTCGATATTTATTTTCGTTGACCACAATAGAAGTAGGGAAATAAATAAACTGAGAAACGACATTGAATTTTAAATTTTTTTTTGTTAATTACAGGTGTTTGTTTATTTGTTTGCACCAATATGTTTTTACCTGAAGGAGTCCGACTTTCAGAGTTTTCGACTTGAAAACGGTCTCAAAATATGGCAAGCCATGTGGGAATATCGACATCCACCCGTTTCTTGCTTCACGGCCCAAGTGAAACCCGTTCGAACAATTCTTCAAGGCGCTCGCGCAAAAAAAACTGATGCACAATTTGGAGATGTATTTCTTGGCGGAAGTATGTAATTTTAAGTCTTTGGAAAACTGAATTTATAGGATACAATTTGATCAGGTGGAAAACTCGTAACTGAAGACACTTCGTCGTTAGGATTTTTATGTTTAGAGAGTCCATTGGGTGAAGTTCCTTCAATGGAACGACCACCTGGTTCCAGCAAACAAGTACAACTACTTACGGGTATCCGCATTTGGAAGTCTTAGACATTATAAATTTTAAATTTACAGGCAGACGATATGTTCAAAAGTGATAACGGACTGCGTCCGGAAGAAACTCAGGTAATTCAGCCCAAATATTTTCCTATTTGATTTAGACAAATCATTCGTTCGCAGTCTGGCGTCGCTTTTACATTCGATTTGCTGACCGATCAGACACCATCCGATGTTGCTGAGACGTCCAAGTCGGAAACACGGAAAGGAAAATTTGAACGAACTTCTTCAGGTCACTCTGGAGAATTGTGTAAAATGTCTTCGTCCGACACATCCACCTCAGCACATATCGAAATCATGTGCGAAGTGTGCCATGCAGTTTTATACAATAAGCAGGTTTTATTTCGATTAAAATTTTACAAATAATCAATCGATTATTAAGGAACTCGGGCTATAATTTTAGGGCGAAATGTCTTTAGGAACCTGTAAATGTGGAAAAAGTCAAACTATGCTCGATTTCGAACAGCAACGACGGCCTTCTTACACCACGAAGAAATGTACGTCTCCTATCGACAAAGAGTTTATTCAGAACAAACTCGATACGTCGTTGTTGGTACATGGCACTGCAGCGAAAAGCGACGTTTCTTTAGCTACTTATTTAGATATCGCAGTGTTGCGCTGTTTATTTATTTCTCAGTGGTTGGAAGAAGGAATATTTTGGGGTTTGCAGTTTCTTCTTCACAGGTAAAAAAAGGAATTTAGAAAAAATGAAAAAACCGAAGTTAATGATTTCATATGTCAACAGATTACAAGAGATATACGACGATACTTCTACGGAGGAGCAACCTCGTCGCCGCAGCAATTCATTACCCATTCCGAAAATCGAAGTTTCTCTGTGTCAAAGTCCTGATAATAAAAAACCAGACCTGCCTCCGAGTCCTAAAGAGCCACCCCCAACACCGACCACTTCGTCGTTTCCCGCTGATTCGCCTTTCTTACCGCGGGCGGTGTTGAGCGAGGTTCACCATCGAAGACCGAGCGAGAAGTCGAAACTAAAGAAGATGAAAATGGCTGACCTGAAAGCCTTCGTCGATTCCAAATTACGGTCCCGATCTGAGAAGCAATTGGAAACCCTCGGTAAAGTTGTTTTATGCAACAATTATATCTATTCAGTTGTTTGAATTTTTTTTATTTATTTTACTTTTTTTACATTTTAAAATTGTTATAAAATACTAGAAAAAAATCAAGAGTTAATAATAAAAGTGAATTGGGCATATCAAAAGTTTGATTAAAATAACTGAAAATTGGATTCGTTTTAGTTGAAATGCACATTAGTGGGGTCAATGCAATAATATGAAACTCTTGATTCACTAATCCTTGTCGTGCATACGTAGTTGATCATCATTAGTTCAAATTCAACACGAAACATTTTGAAAGTGTTGTAAATGCATTTTCGTTGTGCATGTTTTGTGGATTGTAAACTAAAGTCAAATGATTGCTTGCTTTGATACTCGTGTCTCTGTATTCAAGTGATATCCTAATGGCCACTTGTTTTGCGTTGTATCCTCATACAGAACCTTTGCTCTTCAAAGTGCCGGGGCTAGAACTTTCTCTCTTCTGGGGATTACCTAGGGCAGGAAGTAGGTCATCGATATAATTAATAATCCCTTTTACTATATATTCCAATTCTGAATTTCACCAGCACATAATCAATTATCACTAACGTAGAGCTGCATTATACAAAACAGTGCTTGAATTACTTAGTCACTAAAACTCAATTTTAAAAATACTAACAAACATAAATTATTTAAAAGTCTGTTTTGCATGTTAAATATTTAGAATACTTAGATATTTAGAAGCCCTCAGAATGCGATTAGCGCTTAATTTTAATCCCATAAAATTTATTTTTGTTAATTTTAAAAAGAAAACAAATAAACAGTTAAGACTCTTTTCTGCCATACTCATAAACACCCACTTAAAGTATTTTTTCCTCACTTTTTTCACTTAACTCGTCATGTAACTATTAGAAACATCAGCTTTTCTTATTTCTAGGCCCCACAGGAACACCCGAGTCAGGTACTGTATAGTAAATCAGTAACACATTTATTTCATCTCATCCGACTTTGATTTTCTAGCTTAGTTTTCGATTACAGTTGATTTTATCCGTTTATTATTTGTTTATAATTACATTATCCAGTAGTATTGTGTACGGGTAAAATTTATTTTTCTTTTCGTGTTTATTCTAGGCTATTCTATTATCATTTGATTGTAGATTTCCAACATTTATTCTCAGAACGGTTGTTTTTCAATTTGTATATTTTGTTATGTGAACGTGCATGCCACATTCATGTTTCGGTCAATTGTATTCTCGTGATTTTGCATGCGATGCGCTTTTATTTAAACCCTTTCTTTATTATTTTGGCTCAATATTTATTGCAATCTTACGTTTTCTTTTATATAGCATTATCACCCTCTCCTTCTCTCAAAGGTACATACGCTTTTTTCGTGAAATTGTTCCTTTTAATCAATAATAATTGCTTTTATTCTTTATAGGCCTTTCACCAGGACCATCAATGTCAGGTACATCAAGAAATGGATTAATAAAAAAACTTAAAAAAATTAATCAAAAAACGATTTTTTAATTATTGCAAAAGAAAAAAAAACTATTATACACAAGATTTTATAAATTTATTTTTAGCTTTGACCGACATCAATGTTTTTTCTTCAGGTAAATCCTTGGCAAAATCGATTACTCTTTTTGTTTCATGTAAATTGTTTTTAAATCAAGAAACTTCGGAACCAAAAGACGAGAACATCACGTCGTCGGAAGATCAAGAAATTGCATTGTACGGAGATGACGGTACCAAAGAAGCATCCGATCAGCAACCTCCACGACCCAGATCAGCTCTTGCTCATTTCCCCGAATCGGATTTCGTGGATAGATCGCAATCTGGAAGTGAAATGGTTCGTGGAAAAAGCATGCCCAGTTTGAGGTTCGCGAATGGAATATTTTGTTTTTTATTAACGAATTAATTAACTCATTTAATTATTTTAGATTTATTGACGACAATGTGGAAGTAGTAATCTCTCCTGAAAGACATAAACGAGCTAGTAAAAGTGTTCGCGAAAAAGCGCTTACCTCTCGCATCAAACATACCCCAAATCCCATAATTACTGTTACCGAACACACGCCCACACCTTCACCAGATTTATTTCAAAAACAGGTTTACTAACAACGCGTGAAAGCCAAATTTATTTCGTTTTATTCGCGTTAACCGTTTTTCTTTTTTTTTAAAAAAAAATAGGAACAAAAGGAGCCCTATCACGATGATGTTTTTATTGGAGCTAAACCTGGTGCGATGCATCGATCTCAGACAGATTCGAATATCAAATATACAACGGATGAAATTGAAGAATCGGCTGGCTCTACAAATTACATTACTATTGAAGGAAGAATTGATAATTATGTTGTGTTAAAAGTAAAAGTTTTTATAACTATGGCATATTTCAGTTAACTGATTTTACGACTCAATTTCTAGGCAGTTCATTCTATTACGTTAAGAGATAACGTGTGCACATTACGAGTGTGTGAAGTCATTTTAAATTTACTCGACATTCTTTTGGATTTTGGTCTTTTAAATCAACCAAATCGCGACGACGAATTTTCTGATTTTGAATCCACAAAACTTGACAAAACGGATGATCCGAAGAAAGACGAATTAAGCTTGCACAACATGTTCATGAATAGCATTATCAAGTAAAAATCGCGTTTAAATAACTTATAATTTACTATGATATTTTGATTAATAATTGCTTTTAGAGTTTACATTCACTTAGGCTGTCCGCACGGTTGTGGGGACAGCCACCGTGGCCCACCAGCCGATTTTTTACGATCGCAAGCTCAGAATACTTTAAACCGTTTGTATAAAATAGATGAATCTCAATTTCGTCGTTTTTTAAGAGAAATGGTGACGCGTAGACCTTTAAGTGACATCATGGATTTTTTTCATTCGTTTGTTGGTTTTTGTGTTGATCCTGTGACCCTTCTGTCCCCACTGGGTAAGACGTGATAAGTCGACTTTATAAAAGTTTTAAATTTTTAAATTTTGAATTCAGGACATAAAAAACCCAGCACTAGAGTTCCTGAAACAGCTTCTCAAAGTAGCTACGCAACAAACTTCGGTGCAGGTCCAGGAGGAATTGGAGCTAAAGGCATCGAAGGACAAGTCATGGCTTGTATTTTTAAATCGCTTATCAATAGAATGGTGAAGGGTCTAAAGGAATTACGAAGTCCTGAAAACATGGTAAAATTGCAATAAATACATAAAATTCAATGGTTTAATTTTTTCTTTATTAAGGGTTTGTACTGCGATATCAGACAGCTTTTGTCCTACATTAAGGAAACGCATGGCAGTATATTCCGACGTGTTGCACTGAGTGGGTTGCTGGATGCTGTGGAGCGTCCAAACAAGAAAGGCAAGCAAATGAAAGCATCTCAGATGGCAAAAATATATCGGAAGAACCAATCAATCGAATTTGAAAATCATCGGGATTCACCTTACTCACCTACCATGTTTATAGTCGACGAAGTTAGTGGGGATAAATCGTCTGGACGGAAATCACTTTTTAAGAAAAAAGGAACAGTGAGGAAAACATCGAGTTCACAAGTAATGCGCTTAGCAGTTGCTAATAAATTTTATCTTGAATTGTCCGCTTGATTTTGTAGTCGGCTTCACTGCAAAGCATCTACGACGAACGGGAAGATGTTTGTCCAAGTCCAGCGCCAAGTCAGAGTACTGGAGTCAGTTTATTTCGCCAGCAACGAACCCCTCGATTGAGCCTCTCGGAGGACGAAAATGTGTCCGCTCTGAGTACCCCAACTGGTCTTCGTCATAAGATCAGTAGATTTCAAATCGGTCTGTGAAATAAACTAACGATTTTTTGTATATATCATTCGTTAATCCATTTTAGTTAATTGGTTAAAAGGGGAAAGAACGAAACAAGAATCGTCTCACGACGAGGACAGCGGGGATTCGCCCATTCACGAAGGAACTGAAAAGCTGACCCGCCGTGCAAGTCAGTTGCTCCGATCTCAAAAATTTCATCCCAAAGGTCCTGGTGGGGGAGGGCATATGGGACTGACATTTATGCGAGCACGTAAACGCATGGAAGATCAGCTTTTCAAGTTTGGATTTGGAAAGAATAAAAATAAACATGGCAGCTTCGATGAGCCGCTTGCAGATTTGAGTCGGCGCAATTCGTTTGATTATGATTTAGCCACGAAGGAAGCCGAAATGGTCGTAATTAGAGAAAGAAAAATCGTCAACATCGATTCCGTACGCAATGGAATGATGCGTTTTTCATTTTTATTGGAGTCGTGTCAACCCGGATCTATCCCAGATCCGCCACTAATAGCTGCCAGTTTAGACTTGGTAATGTACGAGTCAAATTCTTTCTAGAAATTTATTAACGCATTGAATTTAGGAAGCACCAGTTATAGCCAGAGCTGCTCTTCTGCTTGAATGTGCTTATTTTGTTCATCGCTGCAACAGAGGCCAGTGGCCTACTTGGATGAAATTAAATTTGCCAATGTTTCGCCTTTCGGGCCCACTTTCTAACAGGGGAACGCCATCTGGACTTCGACGAACTCATATTCTACAACGATCTGCTGGTCGCATGTTTTACCAATGGGCTGAGGTTGGTGCACTAAATAATTAATTTTAGACGAAATAAGTAAATGTGTCTGTTTGCAGGCTCTTGGTGTACGTTTGGAAGAGTTGCTGAATGTGGAAAATATTCAAATTAATGATGTTTTATCCACCATAACCGACGATTCGAAAAAGAAACAATTGCGTCAACAAGACGACGACGAAGATTTTCTTGATGAGGCCAGTGTTAATTCCAGTTGTCCATTTGCCCTCAAGATGGTAGCGGTTCAAGTACTCTTGGAAATCACTGCATTTTTGAGAGAAACGCATCAACATCTGCCGAAATCCAATCGTCTTTCCCATCGTGAGCGTCCCACTTTGGAGCGTTCAGGACCCATATCGGCTGTGTCGAGCAATCGTCGGTGGAGCATGGGTTTAGGTAGCATGTGGTTTTCGCAGACGTCGGCGCAAAGTCTTGTCTCTATCTCAGATCAAGGGCATTCAAGTAAACAGGATATGATTTTAAAAAATTTGTTTTATAATGCTTTCGATACTATTTTCTCGTTCTTTTCTCAGCTGGAGTCCAAACAGAACGAAAAATTAGTTTTGTTTTACACGAAGCTGATGCTGAATCGTGCAACAGTAGTAACACAACCATACAAGAAGAGACACCGGCTGAAGACAAAAAGGTTCGCAAAGTCGCCCAGGGCCGAGCGCATTTGCTAAGACGAGGAACAGGCGGTGCTCCAGCAGTCACATCGTCGCATAATGCGAGTTTTAAAAGACGCAGTTTTAAATTAAAGAAAACTGGTAAAACTAGGGAAAAACTTGACGAAGAAGAACGTAATGATCATGTTCGAAAATTCATTGACTATTAGTTTTAATGTGTTTTGTTTAAATTTTTCTAGCATTGTTCAGGCGGTCTGACAGCATAAAATCGAAACGCAAAGTCAGCGCCATTTCCGACCGCTCGGATACGAGTGAACATGCTGATGCCAGTGGCGAAGAATCTCCCGGAATTTTAAGCGACGAACAAGCTCCAGAAAGCCCGAACGAAGTTGTTGCTGAGAGTGACGATACCACTCTGTCTCGCACTATGCCTTGGTTGAAAGTGGTTGTTCAAATCACAAATTCGTTTAATTACGTGTGCAAACACCAACAATTTTGTCATCCAAATTGTTACCGAAGACAAATGCGGGCTTGTTCTCGGCTGATAAAAGCTGTTCGCAAAGTAATACTCATTTTTGACATTAAAAAAAACAGTTTTAGGTGTTAAACGATTTATTAATAGGTATATGGTGATGATTTTGGGTATTTAAAACATCAAGATGAATTTAAAGCTAAAACTGTTGGGAAATTCGATAAGAAGGAAAAGAAAATGGCAAGAAAAGTACTTCTAGCTGAAATATAAATGGATTAAACAATGTTTATTAATTTTTTTATTTTTAGCCATCTAATCAAACCATGGTCGGTTCTCCCGTCAAACGAAAGGAAAGTTTTGGTAAAAATATGGATAGAATCGATAGAAACGTAGATACTAGCCTATTGGGGGCAATTCGATCGCGACCTGGGAGCCTCACACATCTTGCCAAAGATTCATTGGGTAAGCTTCACCGCAATACTTATAAGATGTTATAATATTATAATTATCTGCTCGTTGTTTAGAGCAACAATACGACTTGGATAAAGCTGAAGATAACAAGAAAAAAATAAAGTCAGACGAACCACCTCCAATTCTTAAATACTTAAAGAAACAAGTATTAGTTACATAAAAGTTCAATAAAAATAAAATATAATTAAAATCTCGTCACAGGTACAAAACTTGTTTCACAGTCCTTTCTCACTCCTCATTAAGGGAGCTGTGGTATTACAAGAAGATGTGTTTACTAATATTTTACCAGTAGCTTGGGAGTTATTGTTAGAAATGGATCAACAATTAGCAGGCTGTGCAGGTATTTGGCAATAATTAAATTTATATTTGAAAACTTCACTCCTCTCTATTTTTAGCTGTCGTTTTTATATTGGCTTCTGTTAAAGCATCCGATCAAGCCATAGATTTAATGAGACGAGAATTGCAACACGAAGATGTAGTGCAAAGAATTAACGCTCTTTTAAGGTATATTCTTGTTATTGTTTGAAAGTAGTAAAATCTGGTTTTAAACTTTTTCTCTTTAAGATTTCAATGCCTTTGGCGATTTCGTTACCAGTCGTGGCCTCGAATGGAAGAAAATGCTCATATTAATTTTAAGGTACCACCACCTGGTATCGATTTCACTTTACCATCTCCCAAAATTGGATTGGATTCATTAGCAACGGTCGATCCTTCTTGGATGCCTCATTTTAAAACCAAAGTTGAAGAAGTTACTCTCAATCAAGATCAAACGGTAAAAACATATAAAAAATTTGATGTATTTGTTTACTTGAATTTATTTATTACTGTAAAATTAGCGCGCTTTTGTAACAGCGACAAAAACAAGAAAAAAACAGCAAATTGAATTAATTCAAACGGCATTATTAGCTGAAGAAGAAAAGCATCGTGTTGAGCGAGAAAATTTTCTGATTACTGCGACTGCTGTTTGCATGCAAGCGGCGTACGAACCAGCTTTATATCATGCAGTCGAAGACCACGATGATTGTAATTAAGAAAAATTCGAAAATAGACTTAATTTTGGAGATACATTTTTGTTTTTACTTTTCCAGTGGACGACGATCAATCAGATCAGCAGATGAAAGCAATAACTCATCACATTCAAGTGGCACAGTCACTTTTTCCCTCGTGTTTGTGTTCAGCTGCAGTTCCCATTATCAACTTACTCGATGACGCTGCCGTCAATCCTGATGGCACAGCAGGTAATCCAAACTGTTTAGTTAACTAATTATTATTATTGATGATTTTTATTTTGATATTTAGTGTATCAAGTTGCTCATCAAACTATTTGGAACTGTCTCGTAGAAGATCCAGCTTTATTTTTACGTCATTTTCTTGAAAAATTAACTCGTGAACGACAAGATGAAATGATACAAATTCTTCGACGACTCATACGATTTTTTCCAAATTTACCTCCTCAGGCTGGTTTTGTTCTGTTTAATTATCTCGTAAGATTTATTATCCTTATTTTTTTGCGCAGTTTACTTTTGATAACAATAAAATTTAGAGTAGTTTAAGCAATATTTAATTTTTCTCGAAATAGGTAGGGTATGTAATGTTTTACGTAAGAACGCCCACAGAAGGCGGCCAAGAACACATTGCAAACGCGCTTTCTCTACTGTGGATGGTAGTTCCGAGTGTGGAAGGAATTTTATTAAAAGACTTGAAACAAATTCTTCGTAAAGAACAATGCGATGTAAGAGTTAAATGGAATTGCACTCACTATGTATATTTTCTTTAATTTTTTTCTCAATTTACTTAGACCACACTACTTATAACTGCAAACGTACCGAGTGCTAAGAAGGTGATAATTCATGGTCCTGACGCAGGAGGAATTCCATCTCAATTTCCAGTACATGAAGACACACAATTTTCCTCCATTCTGCAGGATTCGATAGAGTTTTTTGGTATAGAAGAAGGCGAAGAAGAAGAATGGCATTTGGTCGATCACAAAACAAGTATTTAAAAAAAAATTCTAATTACATGCGAACTATGCAATTTAACTCGAATATGTTTTAGATCACATACATAACCCGAATGCATTTGTACGAGATTTTTACTTTTTTAAACGGTCACAGTATCCGCAATTGCTTATGGTTCAATTCAATACTCACAAGTCGTACGCTGCCCTACAAAAGCAGTCGTTTGGTAATAAATTTGTAGAGATGGGTAAAGTACTGCTCATGCTCTCGATACTGCAGAGCTCTAACCAGCTTGCCCAGCGTGTATTTTTTCTACACGAGGAATTGCAGAAATTACCTTCATTTCCTCGTAAAGCACTAGAAGCTGAATTTGGTATGTACGAAGGTCAACTGGGGAAGGTAAATTTATTTTGTTTTATTTATTTATTTATTAATTCTATGTGTAGTAATGAACTTTTACTTTCAGTGTTTGCTCAGTTTGGACGTGTTTCACAAATTGATGTGGGTCAAGTTGGTGGCTCGAATGTTTGAAGGAATGGCGGGCACATTTGCACATTCTTCAGACATACATTTATTCATGAATGTTTTAAATGGAACTCTCATCTTGCACTGTGAGGACTCCATTGTCTTGCGAATGTGTTGCGCTACTTTCATCAATGCCGCTCGACATTTTAAAAACATCTTCGCCTCAAATGGGTATTTTTAGCTGCAAATAAATTTACATAGCCAACTAAGTGCAATTACCGTTTAATAGATATTTACTTATAATTCCGACTATGCTCTGTATTTATTCTACTCATCAGACCAACCCATTATTGTGCAGGACAATTGAATTTGTAATCAAACAGTTTTACATTTTACACAGAAAGCCGTTCATTTTACAAATGTTCGGCAGTGTTGCTCCAATTTTGGATGTCGATTTTACTAATGAAATTGGTGATGTAAATAAAGTGAGTATGCACATATTTTTTTTTCTTCTAAAAACGTTTAAAGCTGAATATCGGTATTCGTAATAAGGTTGAAGCCAAAGCATTTTTCAAGTTATTATTAACTTTGGAGAAACCAGCTAAAGATCCTCTTGATATTATGGAAATGGTCGAGGGAGAGAAACCACTGAAAGCTTTGGATTTTTGTTATCAACTGGAGCTTGACGTGATGCCCGTTCTTGATGCCATTTCTCTCTGTGTTACCGTGGTCGCTTATGCTGCTGATTCTCTTCGAGGACATCAGATGCTGGTTAATAAAGTAGACAAGAAAACAGTTTGCGAAGCAAATTAATGTATTTTTATTTACTTCAGACAATTTTGGAGGCAGTTTTGCCGTTTTATCTGAAACATTTGCAATTACAAACGAATAAAGATGGAGCTGGTTCCAGTAGACAAGAATTGCAAACTATTCATCAAATTTCCGTGTGCATCAAAACACTTATAAATAATTGCGAGGCACTTACAAAGTAATTAAGTGAAATCGATAAATGTCAAAATTATGAAAAAACTCATGTTTTTTATTTTCTGAATATTTTTAGGAATTATTCGGGACCACAGACAACGATGACAAATTTGCGTGGATCTAGCATCAAAAACCCATCGCGACCAACCTTCAGTGCAGCGTTCGAATTTGATGACGAAAATCAAACTCGGTACACTTATACTTTTATACGATATGAATTCTGGTTTTTACCTCACTTTACCATTATTTAGTTTCGTTTCTGATCATGCTGCACGAAGGCATTACGAACGAGATTTAGAAGACAGCGAAGGAATTCGCAGCGAATTCCGTAAACCTCGAGATGCACTTCTGAATGTCGTGGCCGAGTTTCTTACGAAATGCACATCACGGTTAGCTGAACTCAATAAGCGTATGGGACAAGAAAACAAAATTCAAGATCTTTTAGATACAAAATGCCATATAGTAAATACGTAATTTTAAATAATAAGTTGCACAATTTTACATCGAATTTTTAATGTTTCAGCGATTAGCTGATGTCGCACACAGTCTATTGAAAGCATCACCTTACGATCCACTTACGATGGCGTGCAAAGGCTTGCAACGTTACATAAATGATATTTTACCAATGACGGACTGGTCTCAAGAATCGGTACGACCTGCATTGATCACAGTCATGCGCCGTCTTGACAAAACTTTTACAAAAGTGTACAAAAAAGCAGCTATTAGGGTAAAACTTTATTTCTAAAAAGATAAAAACAATATTATTAAATATAATATTCTTTTTAGAGAAACATAGATTGGGATGCAGCTGCGAGCTTACTGAAAGGCGTTTATCAAACCTTGGCTAGACACCCTTATATCGCTCATTTGCCTCATTTAAAGGTTCGAAAGTGAAAATTGTAAAGTTTATATATATTTTACAAATTTTATCTAAAATTAGGCTTTAATAACTATATGCCAAAGCATAATACTTGGGGATGCAGCAGCCCAGTTCGTGGAGGAAAGTATTTCAAACATGACTTCATCAGCAGCAATTTTAAATCAAGCTCCTCCTCAACATTTTAGTTCTATTACCGTCCGACTTATTGCCATGCAGATGCTGGCTCTAGGAGATACTTTCTCCTTAGAGCAAGTCTGTGGTGGCAGTTCAGTATTTCCAACTAGTGAGAAAACGGAAAATATTTTGATGGATTTAATTTTACCCTTGTGTCTCAGAACTGGGTGTGGAAGAAGAGGTATTTGACTACGAGTTAGACAGCTTTATTAAATAACAACTAATTGACTTTTACAGACATGCCTTGTCTTCGGCAATCAGATGTTTCGTTCGCTTTAAGTGTTATTTTGAATGCTTTGAATCCGCCTATGACAAAATCGCCAACAAGTTTACAACAATCCAACAAGGCGGATCTTCGCGTTAGTTTTAGTACTGTGGAAAAATCACCAGTAAAAATTAAAGGATCCGTCTTCCAAGTTGCATTTTTAGGACTTAAAATTGTCATGGTGTGTTTCGAAGTGCAGTTGACATCAAATTGGCACAGGATCGCCAAATGTATTCGCGAATTAGGAAATCGTTATCAAGGTACTTCGTATACATATATCGTATTTAGAAGCTTCGAAATAAGTTATATATTTTTATTTAATTATCTTCGAAGGTGGAATCGATTTATGGAACTTTCTAGATTTTGTGGTGACATACAAAACTCCACTTTTCGTTCTTCTTCTGCCTCTTATTCAGCACAGAGTACGTTGACTTAAATAATAATTATTGTTGTTCAACAGAACATTTATCAAATTAACTTTTTTAAGGTTACGCACATGATTTGCGACAGTGATGCGGAATATTACTACCAGCAATTAATAGCTGAAAAATTACAAAGTTTTAGTCTTCCTTCGCCACGCTGTAAAGGAACTTTGCTCGTGGAATTAGCTCAGGAAATGAAGAAATTAAAAGAAGAATTGGCTAACAAAAAACCCTGTAAGTTCATTTTCAAGCTAACTGCCATAACCAGAAAACTTTTACATTTCAAATTATTTACAATCAAAGCGAGTGAAACAGAACGTAGAAAATCTGTTGATCCGTACATGGAGCTTCCTACACGTAAACAGAGGTCGAGTTTTGCTGAATTTTTATCAGAAGTAACAAGTGGAAGTAATGGTGCACGACAAAGTCAGTCTAGTACGGCAGCTCCCAAATTAGGTATTACAACATAAATCCAACTTTTTCAATCTTTGATTTACTATTTTCTTCTGAAGTTTCGGGAATGTCAGTATCTAGCAGTAGCGTTACGTCGCAGAAATCAGGTCTCATGCGACAATGGAGCGTTCGCAGTGAAAGTAGGACCCAAAAGGGTTTCAGTATACGACTTCGACAATCAGAAGGTGGGCGCAGTACTTTAGATAAAATGCTGAGACGTACGAGTATTCATAACATGGAAGGTCGAAGTTCCCAAGGTATGAAATCAGTTTTGATTTTCTACAGTTCCTTTTAATTTAACTTATCTTTTGTTTTTCTTTAAAGCAGAACTAATCAACTCGAGTTCGCCTTCTGTTAGTTCCGAACCTCGATTAATTCGCCAATCAACTGTAAACATTCGATTGCCCATTGGCAAAAAATCGACGGTCGTATCCGAAGTGCCATCATCACCTCAAAGTCCATCAGATGATAATGACCCGTCGCGCAAGCATCGGCTACAACGACAAATGGCTCAAAGTCGAAAAACATTCCGTTTCCGATCTAGTCGCAAGGGCAATGTAGAGGTAAACTACAAGAAATAGATTTTTTTTTTAAAATTAACTAGAATTTGCGTAATTTTCAGTCCTTGACGGCTCTTCCATTGTCAACGGTTGACGTTGAACAAGTAGATGTGAAACCAATGGAATCGATTTTAGTCGAAGAAGACTACGGTGCAGCCATACCCACAAATCTGTCTGTGGCTCCACTTCCAGTCACATCTCCAACTCAGTCTACACCTTCCGAACCGACCGTATCGTCTCAAGCTCCATTAGTTTCCCCAACTTCAATTTCCGTATCGATTGCCGTATCTTTAGCGCCACCTTCCAGTCGTTCTACCTTATCCAGCCCAATATCCAATGCCACAGCCACAACTTCTGCGTCTTCCGATTTGCAAATCCATCCACCACGTCGTCGTGGTGTCGTTTTGAAATCGCGTTCTCCCTCAACCAGCCCTGATCATCGATCCGAACCCAAGGCTTCCGAAGACCTTTATCAAACTTCCATTTTCGAAATCGATTCGACAGAATCGCTGAGCAACAGCGAAAATTCGGCATTGCTCAAGGAAAGTGAGAAATCGCGTTCGCAGTCTTCACTTTTTGTTGTTTTTGATCCTCGAGACGAAGATACCCTGCTTTAAAAAAGAAAAAAGTATATGGTAAAATTGAAATTTCATTCCAAGAGCATTAGTCATATTATTTATTTTTAAATGTATGATTAGAAGTTATTCCTAAATTGTCTGTGATGAGAGTTGATGAATTAGTATAGAGGTTAATTTTTATATATAAATTATATTATTTATTATTACAGTGAGAAAGAAAATCACAAGTTTCTTTGCGTAGTTTGCAATTGTCCCTCACGGGATATTGCGCTGTGGATTTCTTCACTACGTGCCAAATAATGAGAAAAAAAGTATATAACGATATATATTGTTTGTGTTATAATTAAACGTGATAGTCTTATATTTTATTCGATGTTAGAGATTAATCAAAGATAAATTGTTCTCAGGCAGCTCGAGTCAATGGCAAATGTTACATTGCGTCACGTAGTTGTGTGTTATTTGTTACCATTTGTTGATGTTTGTTCTTTATTGTAGATAATTGATTTTCTATTGGGCAAAAAAGAACAGTACAATTAATTACATGTCTGGCATTTTTTTCGTGTATTTATTTTTGATAAAAATGACTTTCTGAAATTGTGCGATTATGTTCACAATATTGCATCATAGGCGAGCTGTTCCTAAACTGATTCGTTTTCCTAGCAACTGTTTCTTTATGTTCTCGATGGTAAAAGCAAACTGTAAGAATGGAATTATGAGTTTCAAATTTATGACATGTAAACAAAATGTTATGTCAACACGCATACCATAACCTAATTGTGCTTTAACCTTGGAACAAATAAAAGTGAGATTTTCATTCATTATTTCGCGAAATAATAGATCATTAACGAGCAGCCAAGAAAATGAAGTACAAGATCGTAAATCATTTTTATTAGCCGGTGCTATTTGGTTGAGGAGGAAGGCTGAATGATATGCATGTCCCATCTGGCAGTTTTCTTATACTTTAAATTTACTATTTTTGCAGACTACTCATTACTAAATGCTAAATTAGTACAAACAAATGATAATGATAGATATAAAACTATTTATTAATTTTTGTAAAATTAAAATACTTTTTAAAAACTAAATATGCACAAGCATTTTCAAACTATTGTATAAGTAATATTATAATGAAAATAAATGCATTTCATTTTATGAAAATTAGCCTTTCCAACCATTTGGGGGAGCCAATCATAGACTTTTAAATGGCACCAGTTTCTAATGTACATGTTTGTTTTGAATAGAAATTTTTTGTGTTCATCTGGTAAATTGTGTGGCATTCAATTGACAATTGGCAGAAATTATTATTTGACATTGTGAATATGATTATAACTTATTATTTTTGTGAAAAAGTAATTTGAAGTAAATAAAGACCTTCCATCGAGATGTGCGCATGATTATTGATTGGTATATAGATTTGCTTGTTAGACTAGTGAGTAAATACGGAAAGGAAGCACGGATCTTCCATGAGGCATCAGGTAAACAATGCCGGAACATAATCAGAAGTGTGAAAGCAAGTTCAGTCCAACTTGTCATCCATGGGTTACGCTCCTAGGACACTGAAAATACCCTGAAAACAAAACGGCAGGTAAGTTTTATTCATCTGCATATGCGCAGAATTTATTAATCAATGTGTTCATTTACTTCTGCTAATGCTAATAAATAAGTAGTTATATGGATATACTCGTTGGTCACAAAAAACTCCATATCTGAATGACTGAGTGTTTTCAACTTTGTTCTCAAGATGATAAAAAGTAGTACTTTATGGTCTAGTATTTTAGATTTTATGAGAAATTTCTCAAACAAAATTATCATTAAATGTTAATATTAAAATAGTGAGTGAATAATTCAATGTTTTCAGAAATAAAATATTGAAATACGAGTAAAGTCTTTAATATTTTTATTGTTTCTTAACTCTTTGACATTATTGGCTTTTTATATCTTCTACTGAACAAAGTTACAAAAAACACTTATTATACAGCTGGCAGCCAAACCATTCAGATGCGAGAAATTTTGATGACCACGATTGTATATGCAAAACCTTAAGCAATTTATTGTATTGAAAATGCACATACCATCTAACATGTGCAATTGCGAGCATATAAATAATTGTGCGCATAGCTTTGGATAGCATGTTTTAGTGACCCATTTTCAATATGGAAAGTGATATAAAATTTCCATCACTGAAATTATTATTTTCCTTTTTTATTATTCAGGCACGAAAATCCCACGAATGCATATTTTTTCTAGTATCGAAGCAAAAGGTTTAACCGCAGGTTTAATATTTCTCGTATAGTGACAATTTATACAACACATCAGACTTAATAATGTTAATGTGTATACTATAACATACTTTATTGTAAGTCTTACTCCAAGGGCTATTCATGTATGGCATGTTCACACATAAAAATAAAGGGCTAAATCTGCAGAAATTGTCTCCAAACATCATCTAGCAATTTTCTATTGTGTTTTTATAACATTTAAGGTGTAAAATGTCTAAAAACACCTTTATTTTTTGTGTGTATATGGGAAAGCAAGTTGGTGCAGTTTTTGCAAAAAATATTGGATTGCAGTTCAGCTTTAAATTTTTATCAAAGTTCCCGAAGTTGAGATGTATCTATTAATGCAAAAAGAATGTAAAGTAAATTTGAATTATACTAATTTCAGAAAAAAACTTAAAAATTACACAAATTTTTCAACACATAACTCAATGACCACTTGCCCAAAAAAGCCAAAACATGTTTTGGCTCTAGTTACATACTTAGAAATCCTTCAAACTCCAAAGGTTACTCAATTATCGCATATAAATAGAAAATGAAATTAATGCAGTTTTTGCTAAAAGCAGTTTTGGATTATAGTACAGTGTATTTTTCAATTTTTTAATCACATTTTTTGTTGCATATGTAGCATGTTGACTTCAGGAAGGTGTAAGGGAAGTAAATATGGGTCACTAACTTTTGAGATAAAGCCAAAAATTCGAAAGTGTCTACAAGTTTCGTATCAGATTTTCTCAAATAGCTATTAAACCACTTAATATAAAGATCCAAAACAGCTAGAATTTTCTTCTTCTAATGTGATGTAATAGTGTTGTCAGCATTTTTCTCTGATTTTTATTGCATTTCTTTTATCACAACCGACTGCTGAATTCCATTAATCATAACACATAATTCGATTTCCATTCCACCTCATCCAGTTCACGCGACAAATTTTAAATATGCGAAAACGATCATATGCATTGACTGCATTTTCACTGAAAAGAGCGAAAAAATGTTATTCTTTAATAAACTTTTCGATACTTTACTGTGGAATAGTGCATAATATGGCTCGAACTGACGGTCTGGCATTTAAATCAGATTGATGACTGATTAACTGCAGTGTAGAAATACATTAATACGAAAATAAAGCTCATTTGAATAAGAATAACTGTTTTAATGAATCTGGTAATCATGTGAACAACATGTTCACCATGAGAAGGTACAAAGTCAAGTGACTAGAATTCCTTGTGCATTCTACAACTACTGATGAGAATCACTAGCCACTTGCATATTAATTGTTATAATATTTTGTCCATTGACAATTAGACTGTCCCAGATCTGGGCTTAATTAGTCACTACAATCAATCATCACTTAATATCTTAATCATTAATCCAATATTATAAATCTGTTACTATAAACCTTAATTTATAACAACCATGAAAAACTACATATATCATTTAACATTCAAATTATTAATCATTTACATTTACGGAATGAAATAAATGAAACAATGAAATAAATGTAAAAGACTGCGAATGGAAATCTTAATGTATAAGTTTATAAATTATTAACTTACTCTTCTTTGGTGGCCAATAACAAATTTTGACTAAAACTAGTACATTATGAAGTAATGATGTGCATAAATATTTCAAAACAATGCGATCGAATGAAATAATGCTTTAAATATAGCTTTGCCAGTTTGAATTCTGAAATAAGGTTAATAAGTTTCGCAAAATAAACGATAGTTATTCGTAAACTTGAAAGCAAAATAAAAATTGCATCAATTACATCAATTTTTAATTAAACTATCTTTAAAACCGTCAATATCTCCATTGTGGAAAGTTGAAAAAAAAACTGTAATTTAATGTCTCTGCATTTAATCTGCATTCCTATTAATTTCGCTTGTATAATGGCTGGGCATATTTGTTTCCCTTTTTTTTACGTTGATTCTAAAGACTTTTCTAGTCCACCTTTGAAAGGAGTCCCGAAAAAACGATTTTGGGAATCTGGATTTGCTCAGAATGGTCTTAGTTTCAGAAATATAAACGTAAATGTCCTTTTACGTCACTGATGTACATCCCTAACAAATTGTAGCAAACCGAGAACTTATTTTAATTTGACCAATCAACGGCAATGAATAAAAGATGATTAATTGACAATTAAACGAACTTACCTGTGAAGTTTGATAACAATTCCATCAACTGTTGGTGACCAAATAAGGGTTGACAAGAGATGACCTTTAATTTGATAGCCAGAGTTTTGAGTATGGAGCACCAAGCCAACAAAACCACGTAGAATCCAACGACTTCTAGGCAACGTTAAGGCAAAACCCCAAATGGGATAAAAGAAGCGCAGTCTGAAACGCACTCTCCAACGCACATTTATACAAAAGGTCTGCACCAAAAGCATCATCTAAGTAACTAATGTTAGAGAAACCCATACCCCGCAAATGGGGGGGGGGTTAAACAGGGGCTTCATGTACTTAGTAAAGACCCATGGGCTTAAAGCTAAACCCATAAGTAAACCAATAAATTTAAACAACTGTTGTAACCAAAGAAAACAAAAAAATTTACGCAACGATTTGTGAACTGCAATTGAGAAATACGCTTGCAATAAATCCAAGCAAAACATGAAACAGCCTGGAATCATGATGTCCATGGCCATCCAGACAGACTCCATTTTGAAGTGAATCGAGGGCAAGAACTCGTTAAGCTTTTTCACATTCAAAATGAACCGGCTGGACCCGTCCGGGTTCCCAACAAGAAAGAAGGGGTTAATTACCTGATGGGGGGATGGAGTAACTTCCTCCACCACCCCAGCCTGTAGCAATTCAGCAATATACGCCGATGTCTTTTGAATATCTAGTGATTTCACTGAGGCCAAAGAGGGGCGGCAATCACTCAGGTTCGCAATGAAGTCCCATGTTACACCTTTGACCTGGGAAAGAATCCAAAATGATATTTTGCCAAGCATCAACACAAGATACAACCTTCCCCTCTACAAAGTCGAGGCAACCCGAAACCAACTAACTTACTGCTACCGGGATCTTTTTCCCCAACCGCGGCTTTGCGCTAAAAAATAATCGGACTGCGTCTGACTGTGAGCGATTGATTTAAGTCAACACTCTCTATTCGACATCATTAGTAATTATCATTGTTATTATATACTTATAATGATTAGTTATTGCCTTATGCATAATATTTGTTACCATATCTATAATTGATACTTATGGAAAACGTGTTTTCTTGTTTAACCATTCCATTGTATTGATAATCATTATTTAATCAGTACCTTATCACTAGATACTTATTTGTTTGTTGTTTTATATATATACATATTTGTTATAATAGTTATAGGTTATAATAGAATACACTATAAGGAAACAGATGACCGCCATATCAACATACCTACAACATAGAATAGACTGTTCGGTTACACCATCACCGGAAGTACCTAATACCACCTACAGGAATTCCGTCTATACTATTCTTACATATATATTGTGTATAACATTACTTTTATACTTTGTCATTTTGCCTCTGTCATAACACCATTGACCATGTACTACGTTAAACATAGAATTTTTAACATAAAAATAGTTTTATTTGATTCTACAATCGATTTTATTTATTATCGAAGTCCATAAATGAAATTACAACAAACTAGAAACTTTCTACGAATATAAAGTGAAACCGACTCATTTGTGGCTGTTTATAATACCATGGCATACCATAGTTACTTAGAAACAACTAGGAAATCTGTTATCCGTGAGTAACAAATTATTTAACATAATAATATCGGTGGCACAAATACTTTATTAATGGATATTACACTTATTGTGATATTTATTCTTATTACTGATGCTTATCAGGGCTGGATCTAGTTGACGAAGGTCCGCGATATCTTGAGGATGAAATAGCCGTAGCCAACGCCAGTTTACAAAAACCACGTTTCGCCTTCAACGCCGTATATTTGGGTACTAAATCAGTCGCGATCTTAGTGTCCTTAGCGACCTGTTTGGAAGAAGTTGTTAAATCACTTGGGAAAAGCTCCTTCCCTTGGATTACAGGAACGTTTGTTAAACCTTGAAACTGCGGAGCGATGGAGGGTCCAATGTCCAAAAGGCGTTTTGCATTTAGCTGCGTGTTACTAAACGCAGCAAGGTGAAGGGCATCTTGCAAAGTATCAAAAACTTTCAGTAAGCTGACTGCAATGTGAAAAAATTTGCATAAAAATGGCAAATGATTATTTCCTTAATTAAACCAAACAATGAGCGAAACATTGCATTATTTGCCTCATTAATAATCGCGTCAATAATAATCGAAACAATGAATAGCAACTTCGAAACGATCTACGTTCAGAATAAATTTACGTTCAGAATAAATAAATGGCGTAAAAACGAGTCACCGTAAACACGAATGCACTGCAAACGTTTATAAAGCGTCTATGCTAAAAAAAACTCACGTAAATCCTGAATTTTATCCCAGGACTCGTTCTGTGTAAGCAGCGAGGCAATTGTTTGCATGATGTTCTTTTCCAAAGCGTCTATTTTGATTTTCCGTCTTCACTTCTGTCTTCGAACGTTAACGCACAGGTGTGGACACACACCCGATTCCAGCTATGTAAGTTAATGATCTGGCTATCAAGTTAAAGGTCATCTCTTGGCAACTCGTTTTGGTCACCAGAGAGAGATAGAACTGTAATTTAATTTATGAGATTAATTGCTAAGCATTACTAATTTACTCAAAACTAACAAGTTGTATTGCCTCGTCGCAGTTAAGTTGCAAATTATACCACACAACAGAGCATAGTGAAATATCTAAAACAAATGCGGAGTACTCATTAAATCATCTTAAATGACGAAAAGTTAACTTTCCATTTAGTAATGTGCCAATATATTGTGTTTTCAAAGCATGCGGTACACAACCACAACTTTTATATCTCGAAAATATCTGCAATTTTAGAAGAAAATTTCAATGGAAACCCATATGACAACATATTAACTTACTTCGTCACCTTTACTGGATGAATAAAACATTATTATAGTCTTTACTCAAACAAATGAAATTTGCATACAAATCACAAATGTGAGCAGATCTCGTTAGATGCCTTTACTTAATTGAAATTACTGTTCACAAAACTAAAGCATAATTATAATAAAAATTATGAAATAATAGAAATATGCAATAAATTTGCCAATTGGCCAAGTGAATTCACTAGTATCAGACCCGCAAGAGAAATTCTCGCTTAACTCAGATTTACTTAACTTAAACTAATTTTTCTGAATAATAAAACGATATCTGTTTATTGTGACTGTGCAAATTATTTTACAGATAATGAAAATATGTATAACTTTAATTTTTTAAAAATATTTTTGTTTGCAAAATGAATAATTTGGTTTTATCTGTGTTTGTTTTTACTAACTTCTATCTTTACTTTTTATTAATTTAACATTTACTTTTTTAGATGGCAAATATAACAAGTGTTCTTCAAATATATAATTTCAGAGATTCTAGCCTAAAGTGTGGCAGCCTTTAAATCAAATTTTCCATAATCTTATCAGATTTAACTTTATGCAAACAAATGGTTAATTTTTTTTAATGAACTACAGAAGTTGAAATATTTTCTGGCATTGATTAATTCACTTCTTCTAGTAGTGTTGGCACTAAATTGAATATTTAAATATTTGAGATAAACAAAATTATATCTTATCTTAATATTCATAAACACTATAAAAACTGTAAAGTGGAAATAGGTTTAACCATATCTTTATACGAATAACTTATAAAATTTATATTTTGTTTTTATACAATACCTAAAAATGCCCTTTTATACTACAATTTTTTCAGTGTACTTTTTTCTTTTGATAGCGTTTACTTTTCAATATTCTAATAAATAGATTGATTTTCTTATACATTTCTTGCAAACATTTTACAATGTATTATCGTGAGTCTCGATCTTTTGCTTTCCTACTTTAACCAAAGCTGTATTTTTTATGTTATTGATCGATTGGTTCATAATCGATTACGGGGAATGCGAAGCCAATACTTCTTTCTGCGACTTATATCTGGAGAAGAATTTTCTCTTCTATTGCCTGTGGTTTTTTCGAATAACTGCTCAAAATGTTGACTTCTAGGAAATGTACAAACCCAATTTTCTTCAACGATTGGAAAGTTTTACTGACGAAATAGTTTTGCTATTAAGAAAAAAATACAAAGAATTATTATAGGTTATTTATTAAACTGATTTGAAAATATAAAATAGAAGAACTATGAAATATAAAACTAAAAATATAGTTTAAAACAATCATCAAAGTATACGAGTTGTAGAAATAAAACGAAGAAATATACGAACTAAATCATAATGCATTATTTACAATTATTATATCATATTTAAAACTGTTTAAAATTTGCTCACATTGAGAGAAATAAGAAATCAACATTATAAGTCAATATTAAATATTTTAATTACTTTTTTATTTATTAAAAACAAATTGTTATAAATAAGTTATGGCTGAATTATTGTGCATCACACGGAGATTACAGCGAATCTTAACGAAATTTCAGGTTGAATTGAATTGTGTTTCTGCCAGCTATTGCCACATCAAGTTGGTTAATATCGATTTCGTAATTAAACTGCCTTGAGAATAATGCAAACTTTTATCATCTTTCATTGGTAACTTTAGCCTTCAGAGAGACTGTCTGACCTTCATTATAATTTAGATGTGTGCTCAATTCAATCGCGTTTAAATAAAATATACTTTACTATAAGAGTTATTTAAACATGTTATTTTTTTGGCTTTTGTTGATAACTTTATAAAACTACTATCGAAAGTATTTATTGTTCGAATATTTTTTGAGAAATTATTTCTTTAATCTGCAATTAAGGTTTCCACAATTATTCAAAAATAAAAAGATGAAAGAATAAACTATAATTTTCCATTTATTGATGAGTACAAGCACTTGTGATCATTTCCTCGTGCTCGCGAGATACTTGAAATTTAGTTACATTACAAACTTTGATGAGTAAAGTAAATTCTTACGCTCACTTTAATCACAAGAGTCAATACAAACACATTATTGACGAATGGGTGCGCAAACGTAACATCTCTCCTAACATTACAGATAGCCAAATGTTTGCACTCCACTTAATCTATGGTAACCAACGATCATCAATTCATTAGGTTAAAAACATTTTCTATTAACGTGAACCAGTGTTCTGTAATACACTGATGGCCTTTATTATGTCGCATGCATGCACTGCTAGAAGTTATAATCTCCAGGTAATGTTTCTTTTATATGAAGAAACCAAAAAGTAATTAGTCAAATTGCATTAGAAGTAAATATCAAAACTAATAATTTAACATTCGAGAACATTGTTGAGAATAACTGAAGCCTAGTGTCCATCAACAAAAGAAGGTTTTAAATCAACCGCATCCAAAAACCTGATCTAGAATTGCAGCTTTGCTAACAGCGGGAGAGTTGACTAAATCCTAGAATAGGAAAACGATACGATTCACTACCAAAAACTCACATTACCAAAGCAATAGAAAATCTGACTTGAGCATAGATTGCGATGTTAAAGTGATGAACCACTTCGTAGTCCAACGACCGCGGCAACATCAAAATGCCATTTGGTTGGCTTGGAAAATTCAAAGTTCCTGAGGCAAAATAAAAAAACAACATTATTCTCAGTATCATTGTACAGCGTGTACTCATATGATATCAATACTAATAAAATATTATCCTCGTTCTTGTTTTGTGCTCACAGATCTAGTTTGATTTTCATGCACTGCTCATATTGGATGACGAGTTACTCCAGATCCAAGTTGAGTGATCTGCAAATGTTTACATTCCAGTGAGCTCTCACTTTAAAATTAAAGTTTTTAATTAAATTTATTACCTCACTAATTTTCAATAAATCTTGGGTATCAACAAATTCGGGAAATGTTGACATTATCAACGTTGACAAATATTCTCTAGGAGTACAGGAAAAAACCTAAAAAGCAATGTTTGAATAAAGAAATTTTTTATGCAAGTAAATTGACATGAGAATGTACAGTTAATTGCAATTAAAATGGTAGAACTAAATTAAAGAAAAATAAAAAAGTTTAGTGCCAGTGGGAAGCAAAGGATTCCAGCACTCATACTTTGTGTGGTGTTCACTCACAATTAAACAGGACCCAATCACGCGATTAGCAGACTTTCTCATGAGATTACAAAAAGTCTTTTTCTCTTATTTTTGTTGTGAGAAAAAGAAAATTTCTTTTCAAGTTAAATTACGTAATTCATAATGTTTCGTAATGTGTAAAATATTTTAAAAGCCAACTGATATGTTGAATAAAAGTTAAATTTGTACATGGCTCACGAATTGGGTGGACTCTTTCTTATGGCAATAAACTTGTAGATTGACTGCAGCTGGCCCATCTTTGCCCCGTAATCAATATTCGTATGCAGTGAACAACTGTATAACATTTGAAAAAAGCTTTTAATCTTGTGTTACCGTATCTATTGGTCAAGTTTTTTCTTTAACGCGATAGTTTTACCGTTCTAGGAATTTCTATTCCAGCATCATCTCGAGATAAGCAGGCAAGTCAATAGTGCTATTTTCTGATAGATCTTCAATGATATTCAGTGCAGCCGCACCATCATCTATAACAGATTGATTACTTTTAGCATTTCGTTCCAACTGTTTTCGATTGATTGATTTTTCACCTATTGGCAGTAATTCTTTGTGACTATAAACAATCTTCTCCATATGTCGGTATTGACAAAGATTGAAGCATTATTAATAAATTTAGTTATTAATTCTTATTTTAGTTTCTAATTTAATTGTTTTTAAAATTATTAATTAATTTAATAATTAATTTATTAATTTAATTATTTATTAAATTATTAATTTAATTATTTTTGTTTTAAATCTAATGATTTAATTTAGTTATTAAAAAAAAACCCAATGCTTGGTTTATTTCATATTTTATGTTGGTAGATCAATAAATGAAATTGATTGATGGAAAAATGGGTCATTTCTTTTATCAGAAGAATGTGTGAATCACCATTTTCACGTTCAGTTTTCACAAATTTTTGTCTCAGGAAATTTGGCAATTTGAATGCGAGGATAAGACGATATGCGTTTAATGTTGCGGTAGTATCAACTGTTTTCACTACATTAACATACAAAAGTGGGCAAACGACACAAATAATTCACAACTTTTATTCATCATATTCTCTCACTCCAATTACTGCACAAATCCTGTTGAAAAGTCGTTCAAACCATTGTCACGCATAAACGAGAATAATCATAAAAAAAAACTTCGCAAGCAACAGTTTCTGTTGTGTGAGATTTTTACATTTTTCCGGATCATAAACACTCGGCATTCGAATTAAATCAATCCCACTGTGTGTATGAACATTTTTCACTCGCAAACTCAATACCGAGAATTGAGCCATCTTGTATGAACAGGCCATTTGAAATTCTTGTCACTTCTTACCTGGCTGCGCCAGTAACCCGTTTGATAGATAAAAGGGAATCATCATCATCACGACAAGTAGTGGTAATCCTAACGATGATGTTGGTCGTCATAGTAACATTGAACCTAAATTCTGATTGAAATCCATGTGACAAATTGATTTCTTCGGTAGCTTTCTTCTATTCTCTTCCCCTAAGGTTATACAGACACTTGTGCATACGTACAACTTTAAAAAAATAAAGTAAAGACCAAAAACACATAAAGAAGAAAATAAAATTTCAATTCCATTAACTATACATGTAAAAGAAAATTTTTTTGAATTCAGTTAAAAATGCATAAAGAAGGGTGCTCGTATGGGCCATCAAGCGCATCCCTGTGTGGTTGAGGTGTGTGTCTGACATGGGTAGCACACTAGCCCAGTGCAATCATTTTAAAGATTACAGCCATGAACTCGAGTGCTGCATTTATAAACAAGGCTGTAGCTGAAGTTTCGATTCATTCAACATAAACTAGAAAACAACTTTGGGTTTATATTATTATATCTTTATCTTAAAGAAAAGGAGGGAGAGAGTAGTTTTCATCCAATCTAGCAAAGGAGATCCGTTATTAAACTACGCCTCGAGTCTAATAAACACAACACTCGCTTCTATCTCCATTAAATTTCCCCCTCTTCAACCACAATAAGCCTCCCTAACACGCGTCATATCCTTTGCAGACGCTGGGTGCTGCGAAGAGGAACATGCGCACTGGTTCGTATCAGCGACCTCTACCGCGCATCGATGAATTCCTTCAAATATTTCGGAATAATAAACAAGTGAGAGAAAAGAAACATTTTAAATAGTCGAACGCAAAATTTTTCTTTTTCCATCTCCAATGTGCTTAAATTGAACAAATGGTAGTGGTATTGTAGTCGGTTGAAAAGAGCCATTGTGGAACTTAATTAGTGGTTTAGAACGAACTGTAATTAATTTAACTGGCACGTCTATCTCTTCTTACCTTTTGCATTTACGATTTCCCTCGATGTTTCGCTCGCATTTTCCGTCTTATTGTTTTTGATATCGTCCGCTGGGACAGTGCAAGGCTGCGCATTCAATAGGTGGGCCGGGACGCACACCTGAACCTGGACGTGTTGCCACGGGCAACCAGGTTTCTGTGGCCAATCCTGCCTGATGCATGGTGGAGTATAACTGGTTGCCTAGTAACGGGATTCTGGACCCGAGCAAAAGTAGGGAGGGAAAGAAGGTTGAGATAATTCGAAATACCTGACGACGATATTGCGGTATACGCCTCATCTGCAATTAAGCTAATTAAAATTGCGACATTTTCTCGAATTGGCTTTGAGTAATGCTTGGGTTTTAAAAAAACAATATGAATACTAAAAGTAAAAGTAGAATTTAAAAAAAAAAAAAGATAATAAATTTTGAAATATGGCACTGAGAAAATTTTTTCTCCAAACTATGAATTGATAGAAAATGTCATTTGGTATCAGATAAAGCATTAAATATTTTTCGTGCTTTTCATTTCTCGAATCGAATGATATTTTTCTTTCTCTTGTTGCACTAAGATGCGAGCGCCTGAAAGAAATTGGTCTCGGTATTATAATAACAGAGAAAGATTCACTTCGGCTGTGGGTTTCCATATCAGGCTTAGAGTCGATCGATAAAATGGAGAAATTGTAGCGACCTAAACCAATAAAAAATATTTCCAAACTATGAAAATGTGAAATATTTAAGCCTAAAATTTATGGTTCATAATTTAATTTTGCAACAAGTTATTTTTTAATAATTATTTAATGTTTTGTTATTTAATGTGTCTGAAAACAAAAAAGTTGTCAGAAAAGTGAATTTTTAATCATAATCAACACAAATCAACCCATTTTTATATATTTTTTCGTTTAAATTTTTTTTTTTTTTTTTTTTTTTTACAAAATAGACTGTACAGGAACGAGAAGAGCGCTTCAAAGATTCAAACACAAAACGTAAACACTTCAGACGGAATGAATCTTAACAAGAAAAATTACATTTATGCACACATCTAGGCCATAGTAGAAAAAAAAGCAATTTCAAATACATAGAAAAATTCTTTAAAATTGTTTTAAAGTTTTAAAAATTCGATTTCATCACTTATCCCGTCTGAAGTGACCTTTCATAATGTGCAAGCGGGCTAAGTGATTTTCGACTAAAATTCACAGATTCTTAATTAAATAAAAATTGAAATAAAAAATTATAAAAGCCTTAAAAATAAAAAAAAATAAAATAAAGAATGTTTTTTTGTTTTTCACTTTCTTTGTATATATAATATATATATATATTGTATGTAATAATATAAATTTTTCTTTTTATAGGTTACAATTTAAATCCAAACATTTGAAATGAAAAATGGGTTCAATATTTATACAAAAAGAGAAAAATGCGTCACCTGGATTCACATTACGAACTTCACTGAAAATTTACAGTTATTAAAGTTTGTGCAAAGTCGTTCGATCCGATGATGACGTCAATGTTTTCAAGAACTCACAGAGACACAAGATTACAAGTGCAATAGCCAATAAACTTTCTGTGCTGAATAGACGAAGACACACTCCAGAGTAAAATACTTAGAAAAATCACGTGAGAAAACTAATTTGATTTTTTTTCCAAACGTATGAGGACCAAACATGATGAAAACATTTTTGCATAGTGTCAAGAAGAGCACAGATTATTTTTTCTTATTTGTTTTATTTCTTATTTTTTAATTTATAAGATTGATGTTCGATTTAATATGGAATGAAGCACAAGTCATTAGAGCAAGTTTCTGATTCCTTAGATTGTCTTGCATCTTTTCCCTCGCCCTCCCAAACAAAATTAAAGCTCAATTAATTCACTCGCACATTTGATATTATAAAAAGATATGTTATTAATTGACAGTTTGTGATTTACAAAGTTTCTTCCTTTTGCTTATTTAAATTAATATATGTATAGAAAAAACTATAACATAAAATTAAATTTGCAACCGTCTCAAAACGATTGTTTAAGCTTATAATTAACTGTATAAATTTACTTTAATAGATCAAGATTAAATAAATATTTGGATGGTGTTCGTCTGAAAAATGCAGAAAAAATCATACAGACAACACGTACGTTAAGTTGGCAATATTAAAGAAATAGACTAAAACGGATCAGAAAGACAACGTATTCACAATGCTCACGTTCCTTGAAAAATAAAAAAAAACAATAATAAAATTCTTCAACTCCCTTACACATTCACTAACGCATGCAGGAAGTCGCAAACAGGTGATGGAATGTGATCACAAAAAGAGCTCATCACGTTGTTACGTCATTTCGACAGAGGCACTCGGAACAGAATTGAACACGACACAAGCGAACGTACATAAAGAAAATAAAAGTTGCAAAAAAGAAAAAAAGCCAAGTATAAAAAAGTCAAATAAAATAAGAAAAAGAAATATGAAAAAGAAAAGAAATGTTATCATTTCATTACTCGACATTAAAAAAGTTATTTTCATAATAAATGTGCAAATTTGGTCTCATTACCCTACTGTAGGATTTCTTGATCGATCTGCAAACTTTTATACCTTTATCCGAAAACAAAAAAAATTTCTTTTTTAATATTTTTGTCACAAATTGAAAAAAATAAGTCACCATCACAATTCAGTTACGGGTGTCATTTTCATGGGAAGCTGTGCCGTCGCGTGCAGAATATTGTTTTCGTCGTCATCGTTCGTTTTCTCATACTGATGTTCCTTGCGTCTGAGGGCGCCGTCGCTCCATTTGTCCTTAAGGACCGACGTGACGGGTTTGCGATATTTAAGAACAACGATGACTAAAGTGGCCAAACACAATACGACTACGACGGCACCGATGCCGATGAGCACCTGTTGTCGCACGTCGGCAAAGAAACAGGACAAATCATCGGCACTCAGTTGTCCAATGCTCCGTCCGTTGAGCCGCGAAGGTGCTTGGCAGGTGGCGACTGTGGACGCGCCTTCGGCGGAGAGATTTCTGGTAGCAAGCAGATCGCGCAACCAGAGAAGGCTGCAGTTGCAATGCAGCGGATTATGACGTAAATCCAGCACGTCCAGTTCCTCCCATGCCAACTGCGAGTGCGAAAGCGAGTGAAAGGCGTTGCCTTTAAGCGATAAATAGCGCAAACTCGTCAATCCCTCGAACGCACCAACTTCGAGCAAGTTCAGTCGAGCGTTGTTATTCAGATTCACGCGCTCCAAATCGGTGTTGGCAGAGAAAGCGTACTTGCGCACGGCCGCAAGGCGACGTGAATGCGAGACGTTGACAGTCCGCAGGAAGCGCAGTCCTTTGAAAGCGTGCGCAGTTAACTCGTCAAAGTTGTTGTTTCCCAAATCCAGGTGCTCCAGACGCTCCATCGATGCAAGGGACATAGATGGGATGGTGCGCAAAGAGTTGTTTTTAGCGTTCAAAGTGTGCAAGTTTATTAAGCCTTCGAATGCAGCGTCGGCTAATGGGTCTTGAAGGGCACAACCGTCGATCTTTAAATACTGAAGAGAATTCAACGGAGCCAGGGACTTGGGGGGGATGGTGATCAACGCATTGCCCCCGATGTCCAGCGTCTTGAGTCTAGCAAGAGGCGAGAAGGACGAGGTCGGAATTTTTGTAAGTTGGTTGCTGTTCAAGTTTAACACGCGCAACACATCGAGTCCTTCAAACGCACTTGGCGACACTACGGAGATGCGATTAAAGCTCAAGTCAAGTACCTCGAGGGAGCGGAGGTGAAGAAAAGTCTGCGCGGACACCTTTTGCAATTTGTTGTGATCGATACGGAGGTTTATCAGTGATTTCAGTCCGTAAAAAGTGTCACTACTTACGTTTGGCATCGCGTTGTAGTTGAGAATGAGCGTGTGCAGCTTCTCCTGCGATTCGAAAGCGCGCGTTTCGATTTTCGATAACTGATTGTGCGATAGATCGATAAACTCGAGATCCTTATAAAAACCCAGTGTCGCTATCAGCGTCCGAATCTGATTTATGGTGAAATAAAGATGGCGCACTCCAGGGTTCAAAGTGATAGGCACCATGTCCAGGATCGTATTGTTACATATCACTACCAGAGTCTCCTCGTTGCAAGTGCACATGACGGGGCAAGGGGCAGCCATAACGGCTAACCCGTCGCCCACGCACAGAAGTGCGATGCACGACCACCAAATCACGCAAACCGAAGGCATCGTGCCCATTTCACATGACCAACACTCATCCGTCAGAAAACTGCAAAGAATAAAATACAAAGTAAAAAATAAAAATAAATATTTCAAATATAAAAATAAAAAATAAACATTTTATTTATATACACAAGTGGAATTTTTAAAAAGAGAAGGAAAATATTTCATGCAGAAGGGACAGTTTAATTTCCATCGCGCCAAGGGGAAGAAAAATTGATGAGAATGGATTTTGCATTTGTCGTTCGTTTCGCTTTTTTTTTTCTTTCTCACGCTCAAAAAATGTTTAGAATGCCAAATACTTTCTCTCTTCGCTTTCCTATTTGCGAATCCTATCCTCCCCCCTTTTTTTCACCATCGCTGGCATAAGTTGTTGAACAAACCGCATCTTATCAATTTACGAACGGAGAACTTTCTACGGGTAAACAGGTGTAAAATGAAACGAATGGCCAGAAAATCCGACAGAAAACGATAAACGGCATCAACAAGAGTTTTCGAAAATTTGCTCGAGACGTATGATTATTGTTGAATTTGAGACTAAACATGTGCCAAACACACCAAAACATCGACTCATTCGTGTACATCAAATACGACATTCCCAACGGTTGATAAATTGCATTCTTACCAAGTAAATTACCTACTGCCATTCCCACTTCCATCTGCAAAATTAAAAAAAGAAAAGAAAGAAAAGAAACCACTAATGAATCGGTGCTTCTGACTTCACTAAACACGCGCTCATCAATCAAATAGTCAAAACAAATAGTCATCAAAGAGTATAACTCTTTCCATTCATTTCTTTCTTTAATCAAATCTTTGACTCGATATTTTTTTTTTATTTCATCTTTTTCTTTTTATTTTCTTTTCTCTCTTTTTTCTTGTCGGTCTTTTGCAGCACCTGGCGCGCTTCCAAAGTTTTAGAACAAACGTGAACATTGTTGATGTGTGTGGAGTTGATTTTCAGGCCAAGTGATTTCCTTTGCAGCGAGGAGGCGCCTGACTTATAACAAGGTCTCGAGGGCAATTAACCCCTTGAAAATTAAACTTGAGAGACGATCCATCAGGGCACAGGGCGTGTGTAACTCTAGTGACAAGAGAGGAATCTGAACGAGGTGCGCCCTCTCCAGTGATAGATGCGCGAGTGCAAAAAAAAACATTTGACTGCGAAACACGGACACGAGGCTACTTTGCTTGTCAACAAATAAATTTTCGATATTCGTATTTCGATGCAAGCTAAAAATACAAACGCAACAAATGTGTTTAAAATAAACAGCTCCGAGCGAGTTTTTAGAATCGATAATTATAATGAAATTTAACAACTGTAATGAAATTTTACATTGACAGAAAACAATGACGGAATTCGATGTTCACTTAGCACAAATGAAATTAAGTAAACATCAAAGCGGTCAGTCGAATTCCTCATTCTAATAAATTATAAATGTAACGATAAATATTTAATAATAAATAAGTGCATAAATGTTTAACGAGTTCTTTTTCCGCCCATATCATACGTCACTGCCAAAATAGGATTACATCTCCCGCAAAGCTCGACATCGTACTGCCCGATAACTATGTCAGTAATTTTAATGTACTATTCAAAAAGTAAAACATAATTATTTTTTTTATATCTACGTGCTTAACCAAAGCTGGATTTAATAATTAAATTTTCAAACTTGCTTTTTTTGCTAAGTTTAGTTAATTGAGACATAAATAAAAAAAAATTTAATCCACTTTAAAAGAGTAGAATTAACACTAATTACTATTTTTTAAGTCGATTTATTCGCGAAATATTGCAAATTTATAGTGACAGAAATATTGCTAATTTATAGTGACAGAACATGCGCAATTAAAAATAAACAAGAAATAGCAAATTGCAGAGCAATAAAAAATAGTGGGTAAGTGAAAAAAGCGAATTTTAAATACTGTTTTCGGCAGAATCGATATTGATTAGCAGTTTTAAAGCTTGTCTTTTCTGGCATCGATTAAATAATTAAAGAAAGTCACAATTTTTTAATTAAACTCGGCTCATTACTTGTTTTATTAATTTTATATGGCATTATAATGTTCCTCGATTATTTCAAGCTGCGAATAGAATCTTTTTCTTTTTCTTTTCAAATTTCTTCTTTGTTCTTTAAATTGTGAAATATTAAAATCCTGAAATCAAAGTTTGTACAAACATCGATTAGAGTCGTCCGTATTTGTAATAGATATTCTGCCTATGTAGGTAATGAGATTTATAACTGCATTTCTATTCTATCTTTCCATATTAGTGCTAAAAGCTTATCTGATGTCAGATTCTCTAGTGGATTATATCTTTCTAGCTCATTATTTATATAAATGATGTCATTTGCCATCATCATCAAACATTTGTCATTACCGAGTAATAGATTTCGTTTTCAGCAAATGTGCCGTACATCGTATTTTTTTTCCGCAGAAAACATGCTGAAACACCAATAACAATAAGAATAAAAATTAATTTTAATTTATTAAATTAAACAAAATGAATGATCTCCTCGAGTAGCGGCCTCTATCGCCGACCAAAATAAGTTCCTACAACCTAGAACGTTTTTAAAAAAAATAGGAAAGAATGAAACCGATTGGGCGATCTCTTGTTCCCTGAAGTAATAAAGTGTTGCAAAGGCCACCTGCTGCCTCTGACCCCCATCTTGTCCCGGTATTATCCACAATTCGATCCAACATACCAATAAAACAAATAATCCTCGACTGCATCCGATAAATTTTCTTAGATTGTCCGCGCGTGTCAATAGCAAAGGAAGAGAGAAAACGAGTAAATAAAAAAAAGATAAATAAAAATGATGTTTTAAGACTTTTCCTTCTTTAAAAAAAATTGTGTCTACGTCCGACAAAGGTCATCAACTGAACTACACTCGCGAAGATCTCGTTGCCATCCACCCTCTCGCTAAGCGCTCTTCTATTGAAATTCTAATTTCAAGAGCATGAAGAAAGGAAACTTGAATTTCAAGCAGGGGCGACTTAAAATTCACATTTCGGTGTGCGCATTACGGAGCAGCAAACTCATCCGCCTGCTGCTCGCAATTTCGATAAAAGACAAAGCCAAAAGCGCCTTTTCTTGTCTCTGAGTCCAATATAAAAGCCGATGCGCTGCAGAATGCAACAAACAACCAAAATCTCACCAGACTAAATCAACACGAACGGCTTTCACAATTCTAATTTCCATCCACTATTGCTCGCGAATCAGGCTTAGAATCGAGAATTCTATTTACGACTTGCGAGCGTCATTTGTTTTTCAAGTAGGTGAAGGAGAATTTCAAGTTTGATCGGATTAAAATGTCGGAAAATTCGAGCACTTTTTTAATTAGTCGTCATCTTTAAGTAAAGAAGGACGGGTTTTGATTTGTACTTGTAGCCTCGGAAGAAATTATTTGACGAAAAAATTCCAAGAAAAAAAAAAAGAGTCGTCTTTCTAAGTCGCATTGATTTTTTTCCATAAAATAGCAAACTGAAAGTAGACCGCTGCGAGTTAGGAAAGCCAACACCGTTGCCATCGCGCTGGCATTTGAAATTGGGAGAAGCAAAAGCAAGCGGTGCGAACTAATTTGCTATCTCACGTGACCAATTTCTCCTCGCCGGCGCTGGTGGCTGAATAGCAAATATTGAATGATAAATGAAACTGCGCAACCTCGTCCCTTAAATGGAGTTGACGGTTTTTCTTTTCTTTTCTTCTCTTTTCATATAGTGGATTTGCGAGGCGACTATTTGCGACTCAACTCAACTTATTCGCTCGAACGTGACGAATGCTGCGTCTTGTCTCTCGTGGCACATATTGGAAGCATCAACTAAGCCAGCTTGTTCTTTTTCTTCTTCCTTCTTCGTGCCAAGGGTGAGTAGAAGGCGTCAAGAAAGGAGACAAGTTCAGCAGCTCCTACTGACGTCGAACGATGCGAGTGCTTCAAGCACAGCAGGCACCTCGTTCCTCTTCCTCGGCTGCTCTTTATTGATTTGTGCTTACGTGAAATTCAATCGTAAAAGGTAAAATATCGTCCAGCGAATCAAGTCGAAGAAAAACCCACTCCACCGCCGCCAATTGACTTTATACCAACAAAAAAATAAATAAAGTGATAAAAATAAAAAACAAAAATAAAAATTAAATTTGCATATAAAAAGATTTTGTATATAAAGAAAAAATTCTGTTCGTAATTTAACGCATGATTAAGGACGAGAGCGAATTAATTTCGAGGATAGAAAAAGAGTGTCAGGGTGTATAAAAGGTCACTTTGAAAAATGAGGTAAAACCTTCTCCTCCGGTGTGCGATAATTAAAAATTCGTTCGCTTGTACAGTTTAAATTTACGATGGCAACGCAGTTTTATCATCTCGCTCAAATCCCCCGAGAAGCGAGATTTCGCGCAGCATCCATCACGGCAGAGAATCGGCGCTGCTCGCCTTAAGAGTCGATTGGGCGGCCCCTCAAGGCACAGTCTCACGGGATCCGCGAGCATCAGAAGCTATGGATTTGCTGCACTAATAAATCATTCTCAAAACTTGACTCGTTTCAACTTTTAACTCGAAACAACAACAACGAATGTTGCTAGGCAAGCCGCCATTGGCGGCGTAATGGCGATTCGGTTTGGCACCTGCCCCGCTCCTCTCTCATTGCCGTTCATTGGCACGAGCATTGGGCAGTCCAGAGGGGACAACATCTCATTGATCCCCACGAGCACGGGTTGCTGACGGCAGCAAACTTTGTCGCATCAGTCGATCAATGGCGAAGACAAACGAACCAGTGACATCCACTCCACTCTATACACATACTCGACGGTGCACGAGTGGGTTTGTCCAGGAGGAAGTGACCCATCAGTCAAGGAGCCCGCTACATGTCCTTCTAAGAACGAGATTTTATTTGCTCCTTCGTCAGCAAAGAAATTGCATATATATGGAAGCCATTTCGCTTTCAACTCGAAATTTCTTTCTACCAATTTTCTTCACCCGAATGGACTTTAAGGTCGACATTAATCTAATTAATTCAAAACAGCTTAAATTACTACGTTTTCTCACGGCTAATGTAATTCCTAAACAAATTTGTTTTTGCAATTCCATTCCAGTGTTATGAACTGCAGAAATTTTATCCACTTTTCGTTCAAATTTTTTGTTTTAACCTTATTTTTACAAGAATCGCTTTTCTCCCTCATTCGCATCGATGGTAGAAGTTCAAATTTCTTAAAGTGTTTACTAACCAAAGTAGTTAAAGCAGAACGAAATTTATTGATACTATTTATTCTAATTAAAAATAACAGCGAAAATGCAATTACGTTTGCGTGAAATAGCAACAAAATATTAAATTAAAAGTAAATCGAGGTTATTGGAAGAAATCAAATACACTAGAACAATCATTAATTTATAATCGTATTGAATCATTTGATTTTATATAATTAGAAAATGCATTAGAAAACATCAAAATATTTAAAAATGTTTGCCGAACAGATTTCTCTAATGTACGAAACATATAAATACGGTACAACAGAATTGCTAATTAAAAACATTTTTTCAAAATTAGTTTTTACGTTTTTTTGACTTCCTTTAGATGTCATCCGCATTCGCAGCTAAAAATGTTTACATTTAAGTCGATGGCAGTCGAATCGCGAAAATAAATTGCATTTAACGTCAACAAAAGTGTGTTTATTTTCTCCAGAAAGTAACGTTTATAATTCAATATTTAATTCCGACATCATTTGATCGTTGCTCCGTAAAAACTAACGGAGTGAGATTTCAATGCGGCAACTGATGTTTTACTCAACATTCGATTCCCCGTCGACTTTCTTCGCCGCCCTTTTAATTAGCACACGTCACCGCAGACCAATTTCTACGAGTGACAGGGAGAAGAGATTTTTCTACACCAAAACGCGATAGAAAACAAAAGCGAAGAAAAATAGAGAAAAGGGTTAGATGAAGTAATGGTAAGAGAAGAAAAAGAAGAAAAGTGGCACGCACTGCCCCTTTCGAACTCTTCTTTTCTCCTCGTTGAGTTGAGTGACATCTGGCCTCGAGGACTACAATTCCGTGAGAGATTTCATTGGCAGTAGCTTTATTTCCAATCTCACACGGTGTTGGGCAACTTGTATCTTTTATTCATGACCTCAATTCTCAACTGGAATGACGAATGCACAAGCGATCCATCACACACCGAGCAAATAATTTCATTTCATTGCGGAATACATTGCGTGATTGACATTTGCGATCGCGGCTTTCTTTTCCAGCGTCCCCATTTCTATTCAACTTTTCTCTGTGATTTTCTTCGTCGACCACGTCATTTTCCATTTCCACTTTCTAAAACCACCCGATAGCACGACTAATAAAATAAATAACACAAAAAATAATAAAATAAAATTTTAAAAAACGTAATAATGACGATAATAAAAAAACATGCACAAACATGCGCCAACGCACACGAATCTTCTTCACTTTCAAACACTCCGTCCATTTCTTCCGCTCCACAGAAACGCTTGCGGAATGCCACGCGCATTTTTTTTTCCGTCGACCTCAGCAAAAAGACTTTTTCTTTAAAATAAAAAAAAAAATGCGCTCATCCAAACGTAAATGCTCAATCTACACTTTGGCGCGTTGATCGCCGCCCGGAGAGTTCTATGGAAACTCGATTCCTACGTTAATTAGTGATGCTTCTTTACACTAATTGCCTAGAGGATTCTTTCGTTGGCAACGCAAACCCATCGCAAATATCAGTTCTCTTGTTCTTATTGAATTACTTTTTCTGCGTTTCTTAAAACCGTAAATACTAGCGCATACATCAACAAAAATACTTTTATTAGTTTTTGGCGTGAAAGAGGGGTTTATGCGAAACGATAAAAGGAAAGAAAAATGAAAAACAATGGTCACGTTCAATCATTTGTTTTATTCGTTTACCCTGTTTATCATAAACAAAACATAATCTTTAAAACTTTTTTGCAGCTATAGAGAAATTGTTTTTCAAAAACAAGAAATAAACATGAAAAACAGATGACTGAATGCAGCTAATGAGTATTGGGGAATGGTGCATCGTGTTTATTCGGCGCCCACGAGTCATTTCGCGGCTGCTCCCTGTTTCCGCATGACGTGAATTACGATCAGCCAGTGCAAATGCCGTGCACGACTGACTCGAGTTTCGTGGCTGGTTAGCGAAATGAACACCCTACAAAAAGAAGTAATTGTCGAAATTACGCCACGTGCCCTTTCTCTTTGCACGCGTGACTTAAATACCCAAAATAAACCTCGGAAAAAAATAATCCTCCCCAATTTCATCTTGGTTGCGACCCCGCCAGGTGAACTCTAACAATTTACGCAAATTTTGAGTAAAAATACAATTTGCCCAGTTACGGTACGCGTAATCTAAATAGTACAAATTCCCTTCCGTACTTAACGTCATTCAATTTCGCTTTCTTTTACGTCAATTTAGCCTCTCTTCTGCAACTGCATTTGCATTCACATACAATCGTGGAAAAACATTCTTCACTTAGGAAGAACATAAAAAGGTGTAAAATGAGATGAAAAGAGATAAATTTTACTCGTGTTATAACTTCAACGGATGGCGCTGTTCATTTAACGCAAATTTAAAGAGAAGTAGAACTTTAACACAAGTTACTAGAGTTGGAATTTTTTTTCTCTTTCGTTCTCATCAACGGTGTTGGCATTCGGAATCCTTCGCAGCGCGATGAGCGCCATACGGAATCGTGTGGCCAAAGGGCAGCCTTTTCGCATTTTCATTGCTCGGCCTCGCAGGGTATAATAAAATTCTTGGCCGTACGTCCGCAGGACCGCGCTCAAGATGCTTCAAATACTAAAAATATTATTTCAAACGCACAGGAAACGTAAATAGACAAAGTTTATTTCTTTTCGATGTTGTCGTCAAACTCACGGACCCGGAGCACGTAATGAAATTTTCCGAATACTTGTGTTTTAATATGTCAGTCGGGGTTCTCGACTGTCAGTAAATGTAGCCGAGCATTTCCGACATGGGTTTCTGTTCTATGACTTTTCACGTGTGTTGCCACCACGTCGCTACTCGTGTAATTTACGATTGTTCCCTTTGGCCTCGTGCGTCTCAATTAAAGTGGAGCAACATTCCGGCGCGAGTTAGAAAGCCCCTCGGTTCGCTTGACGAGGTTTTTCGCTCACTTGGACCGACCAGGGGAGTCCCCTCGCCAGATGGTCGACTACAATCTGAGAGAAAATTGGTTGCCACACATAGCTACAAGTCAACGTCGACTTCGGCCTTGTTTTCCCATCGCTCACTGCACTGACAAGTAGAAAGCGTCGTACAAAATAAAATTGCGACTCGCTAAGATGGATGAAGCGATATCTGGGCCCTGCAATTGCTTTTGTGCAACTTATGATTGGTTGATAAAAAATAACCTTAGATCGCGGGTCAACAGTTGTCAGAAATCTCTCGTTTTTCTAGCTCTAAAATTTTTTTTTTAAATTTAAAAAATGAAATTAAAGTAATAGTTACTTTATATCTGAATGCGTGTTTTAACAGTTCCCAGATAATCATTACGTCATTTGAGATGGTGTTTTGAATTTTTACGCCTCTCCGGGGGAAAATTACCAGCACTTATTCGATCGCGGAAGAAGAACAATAAAAACTCGCAGCCGCAAAATGTCCATCGAGTGACTGTTAATTATTTTTTTTAAACATTATTAATATTTGAAATTAAAACGTTTCCCTAATAAGAGTAAAACGTTATCAAGTAGGCATTAAAACAGGCGGTAAAAATAAATCTCTATTTAAACGGATCAGGAAACGGTCAATGCAACCACACATCATTAGGCCCATTGAAAAGCGGACGTGCATCAACTGATAGACGATGCCGTTATGCGGCCTCGCATTCGACGCGGTGTATAATCCAGATGACACCAACAGCTCGACGGCTCGTGCAAATGGATACAAATCCATAAGATTAAAAAGCGACACGCTCGTCAATCAGTAAAGTTGCCAATCGCGGTTTTTAGCCAGTCGTATTTTTTTTCGGCCGTCGATGACTGGTTGACAAATATTTACGACGTCGATGAACAGTTTAATGAGAGCCTGCGAGCAGTACTGCGTGTGACAATTCATTAATCTCGCGCGCGCTCTTTGCAAGTCGACACTTGCGATGCTAAGTGCACAGATTTGATACACTTCGAAATGAAATATTCTCGAGGATTTCGCTCGCGTCATCATTCAGACATCTCTGCGGGACGCCATGTTAACGGCGCGCACCGAGTTTATGGATTAGATTCTTCTGGCGTGCTGCCATCATTTGAGAGGAGACATATGTCTTCATTGTAGTGTGACAAGAAATATGTGGCCCACATGAATGGCAGGAGATGACAACAACGCAAAACGCACAGCGTGACTCGATAGCAACTCGAAATGTCATCGTCTTGTACTGTTCGACGAGCGACGACACCTTCACGAATCGAAGCCGAATTTTATCCGCATCGGCCTCCGCTAATCACCAACTCAATTTGCATAGTTGCACTCATTAAGCTTTCCAATAACCAGCACCAACCCCGCCGTATAAACCGAACAATAACTTTCATTTCACCCGAGGTATTCTTTATAAAGAGGGTTAACCGCTTCCAAAAATCAGGAAACAACAGCGCCACATGTTGGCCATTGGTGGAATAAATTTCAAATTGAAGCTACTTTTCTCTTTTCGTTTTTTTTTTTCAAATTAAATTAATAATAAATAGTTAAAGAGAAAGCAACCCAGCATATCGTCTTCAACACCATCTGTGATTTGGCACGAGTATTTCCAAATCATGAAAAAGTGAGTTTTGCGACGGTTTTTTCGCTTTTTTTTATTTTTTCTTTTCCCGTTCTTTTTCCCATTTCATTAATTTTCTGTTGAATTTACGCAGATAAAAAAGGAAAGAAAAAAGAAAACTTAAAACTTTTTGCGCAATAATAAGAAAGGAAGAATTTTTTAATAAAATATTTTTTTTTAAATAATCTTTTATTTTGTAAAAGTAAAAGAAATAGAATAAAAAAAAATTGGTAGATTAAAAAAAAATAAAATCGCATTTTTTCCCAAAAGATTGTGCTGCTGCTGCTTCTACTATCAGCAAAAGCAGCAAAACGAGGTTGAGAACAGGGTTGGGTTCAGATTAGCCTGGCATGAATAACCCATGAAGCCCATTCGGTTGCGATCAAGTAGAAAAGTCTGGCGCTAAATCCAGCTGAAAATTAAAAGAGCAGTAAAAGGAATAAGTAGAAGAAGAAAAAGATAAGTGTCTCTCGCATTACCACTTTAACCCAACAACTCAGTCATTCATGCCGTTGACCAATTTGACGAGAATTTCTCGACGACAAAACTGCGAGTCGCTCTTTCCTTCATCCGCGATCGTAAACGAAGCTTCGCAATTGCGACAGCCGCTTTCCATTTTACGCAGGAGCCCGGCGGGAGCCATTTGTTTGGGCCATGCATTGCTCACGAAATACTCCCCGGTCGCGTATTGTTGCTACTGCGCCTCCTTTAGACCCTGCGTCCGCAGATGGCGCCAGGATAGCCGTAGGGACCCACAAGCCTGATCGGTGCCAATTGGCCTTTTGTTGGGTCTTTGTGAATCCACAATGGATGGCAGTGGGCTGAACGATTTTCAATTCGCTTCTTTTCTCGGGGGATTGCAGCCCTGCAGCGGCTTCCACCATTTTTGCGCATGCTCCACTTCAATTGGCCGCGCATACATAAAAATGCGCCGGATCACACCGTACACGCACAACTCTGTCCATCTTTATTTTTAACCATAAGCTTTAACGGAGGAAATGAAAGTCCAAATTTATTATCGTGAAGCCACGTCGGTTTGCACTTTTTTCCTCCTCGAAAAATTTCAAACGAAAAAATAAGCCGGAAAAGTCTTAAAATGCGATAGTAGACGCTCGAGAAGCAACGGGTTTTGCCACAAGTGAAAGCCCAAATTAAAAGCGAACGCAGACGTTTCGAACGAGCGAAAACGAATCCCGGAGCTCAACGTCCGAATCCATTAAATCCACTTTTGGTCGCGCGTACCGTACTTTACTAACTTACAATTTACCAAATTCCCATCTGTTACGTATCGCCGTGAACAAAGTGTAGCTTTAAACCGTAAACACAATGGGCCACGGGCGAAAAACTTTATTAAAATGACTCGTATAGTAATAAAACAAATGTTGCGCATATTACACACATTGTCGTGCGGGCCTATTTAAACTTTAATCAGCATTTTCTTTTTCTTTCTCCAGTCATATTTTTCCCTCGGGAGAAACAATAAGCTGCTCTTACGACCACGAGGCTTCGCCGTGCTTCTACAAAGACACTGGATAATGAAGTTCCGTTTAAGTTTGGATGCTGCCAAGCGACAAACACCAGTTAATAACGTCAAGTGCTCGCAACGTAGCAAAGCTATTTATGCACGAGTGCAGTTGTAAAGGACACCCTCGTCTCCCCACCCCTTCGCTATTTCCCCTCTAAAAAGGGTGTTGTGTAGTTAAAACGGCGAGAGAAAGGAATGAGGAGGAAAGGAAAAAAAATCCGTTAACATGAGGAAGATAATGAATTAATGATAATGAATACTTGAAAATTTCGCTATCGCACTTTTAAAATTGTTTTTTGTATTTTTCCTCATTTTCTGTTTTACCAGCGAATATGCACATGGGTCTGGAAAAGTCTTATTTTTCGATCAAAAAGACATCGGTGAAATGCGTCTTCTTCAACTAGAGCGAAGAGTACGGTTTTTATCGGGTTAAGTTAATTAAAAGCAGTGCATTTGCCAATTTGCTTATTTGACTTTTCCTTTGACAAGAAGTGCTTTTATTGCAAAGGATTCTGTCTACACCAAATTAGATTTTACCTCATAGCGACCAATGAGAATCGGGCAATTCAAAAGTTAAGTGGTTCACAATTAACCTTAACTTCAACTTTCTTTTTAACTTTTTTTTTAAAATTCCGCTCGTTTAAAAATCGACAAAAGAACAAGTTTGCCGCATTGAATTGCAATTATCACGTTGTAGAATGCGTTTAATGCAAACACATTACTACGAAATTGGTTCGAAAATACAGGGAAAAAATGGGGGGAGAAGGGAGCCACAAGAGGGAGGACTAGAGTTCACTATTAATTTTCTTCCACCTTATTATATATGAAGCTGATAAAAATTCAATAAGGCTTTGATGCCTTTAGCATCGACTGGTGATGAAAAGTGTCCAAACGCGTCTCATTCTGAAGCCGGGTGCTATCTGGCGGTCTAATCGCAAATTTATGGAAATTGTCGTCTGCTGACGGAAGTGCCGCAGTTTTACGACATAAGGGGGGAAGATTAGTACCTGCCGCGCACACATTGGCATGGCCGAATTAAGTCTCGGAACCAACACACTGGCAAAAGGATGGGCGGAAAAGAGAGAGAAATCAAGTCACAAACGTTCATTTTTTTACCTTTTAAAAATGGAAGAAAAGTGATTTAAATAAGGAAGAGTCTCAAGTCTCAAGTCTTTGCTGGTTAAATTCGGAAGTCGATGCACGTACTGGCGTAATAAACAAATCAGCATAATTACCTATGTAAATCTGCAACTAAAATCTTATTTACGGTCCTCCTTTTCTAATCTGCACGAGGTTAACCGCAGAGGGACTTAAGGTAAAATTACTCGCAATAAAAATGCGACAGAAACTTAAGTCGATTCGAACGAGTTTTGCATACCGAAACCACAAAATCAGTCCACTCATATTTACTCGATGCACGAGCAACAAATGGATTTACGAAAATTTTTAATCTACGGAACGGAAGAAAGCGAATTGGCTAACGACGAGTTCATTAGACGCTTGTTGATATGCTCTATTTTTTAATTTTCTCTCACGTACAAAATATCAAGAGTGAGTTTGTAGCTTTAATTTGTGCCTTACGTTCAAATTAAATGGATCGTGAAAACCCAACACAGCTGTAAAAATTACATATCTTTACTCATCCGTAAATAACTTCAATATTTCTCGCTACATTTAGGCTTTTGGGTTTTAAATGCATCGTTTCATTTAACGTTTCATTAAACGTATGGTGCCTCTCGTCTTGTTGCGTTATTGCCGTTTGCCCAGATTTACGAATCGACGCCGTTTCGAGTTGAAGAAAAAGTCACTCCTTTCTTTCCCTTGTTTTTTCTATCCCTCAGGTACGCAGTCAAGTTTCGAGAAAAATGCTTCAATTTTGCTTTCGCTTTGAAATGAGTCTCGCGAGTAAAGAGAGAGGCCTCATTCGGTAGACTATAGTGACCGATACGATGCTCCTTCCTCCTCTTCCTTTAACAAACTGTACGAGTTTGATTGCAGCTTAGCTTAGATTTATTTGGCAATTGAAAAACTTGTTGTTTTCTGCCCGCCAGAGTTGCTAAGCCAACCAATCACGACGAAAAAGCCCGAGATTCCTTTCCTCGCCCTCACAACACATCGCCGGCCGAGTCCGGGGATCTGGCAAAATGACTCAAATCCGACCTCGGTGCTCTCATTCTCTCATAGAGCCGTTAATTGGCGCTGACAAACGAGACTCGATTCAACCTTCAGTAAATAATCGGGATTAAAAGGATTAACCATCTTCTTTAATACCTGCCAAGAAGCTTAACGTTACTTTCCACAGGTTGCTAAAACGATTAAAATATCGGGTGGCATTCGACGTTTTTCACTTTTTCTTAACTTTATTTGTTCGATGATCTCCGAGCCAATTTTTATGCGGGAGGAAAGGAAACTCGTCATTTGTGCAAACATCCGATGATCAATCCAGTGTGCGCTATTTATTGTCGAATAAAAATCCAGACCAATCATGGATCGTAGATTTTTTTTTTATGGAGGGGTCCGTCAATGTCAAATGAGAGCTGAAATACAAATAAAATCAAAGTGATGTGTGCCTTCAAAGAAACATGGCAAGAGAAGCGTGCACGAGTGCATTTCGGTTACAGTTGGTATGACTTGCTTTCACATTTCCCTCAACAGCGACCAACGGAAGATGTAAGGAAAGAAGTCATTGCCGTATCGCAGAACTGCAGCCAAAAAAAGGAAAAAAATCAACTTCACTTCCCATTGAATTTAAAGTGAAACGTCGATGAAAAAACGAGTGAATCTCCATCATCTTAAATGGACTTGATCAAAAAAAAAAACCGGACTACTCGTTTTTATTACTAACTGCAATAATAAACAAACAAAAAAAATAAAAATTAGTTGCATAATTGCTCTTAGGAATTTTGTACACAAACTGTGGCATTTTCGAATCACTTAAGATCCTCAATGCGTTTTCTGTAAACAAACGAGTTTTCGAGTTGCACACACGCATGAAAAGTAAACATTTTCTAATTCCGAAACAAGTTTAAACGCTATTATTATTAATATTATCGTTGCATTATTTAATCGGTTGACGACGGAAAAGGAAAGAGCACAAGAGCAAGAGAGAGGAAAAAAATTAAAGACTGGGCCGAACCCCACTCTTAAGTAATCAGACAGCGCATAAAGGCACACTTCAATTAACCTTTTAACCCTTTTCGCTCTAACTCTAAAGTGAATGATAATTTTTTCCTAATGGTTTAAACACATTTTCTATCACGCTTTCTTGGAGTCGATGGAGGAAGGGCTAAATCGTGACGTATAATTATAATAATAAAACTTGGCCATCCGCCGCCCCAAAGTCGGCTCTTAGGTCGTCGAGATGCCAGTTGTGCCGCAAGCTCATCCGCACTTAATGGCCACTTAGAGTCGAAGGGGGCAAATGGAAGCAGCAAAAGGAGGAGTAGATGATGGACAATAAATGTAAGAAAAATCCAACCAAATATTCTAGTGTGTCTGTAACACCAACCAGTGGAGCTCATTTAGGGCCACGATGCCGTAAACACCAGCAATTGGCAATTGTGAACGATCAAATTGCAACGCTCCAATCAAAACTCATTAATTTCAATTTTAAAGCCGAAACTGGAGAAAGAAAATAAAAACAAAATGCCAATCTGCGTCTAAATCAAACTCTAATCTTTTTTTCTCTTCTTCTTTTTGCGTTTACAATTAAGAATGGGTCAAAAAATTGTCATTTAAAAAAAAAGAGGGGGAACTTTCATCACATTGCTGAAATTTGATTCAGAATTAAGATATTATGCCGTTAAAGTTGATAATTTCTAATATTAAATTTAATTTTTTTGAAACTAACGGGTAAAAAAATATTGATGCAAAAACAGTGTAGTAAAACGATCTCTAAATCATCACCTGTGAAAATCGTAAATTTGAAAAAAAAATTTGCTGGAGGTTTTCGAGCCAATGAACCGATATGAAAACCAAACTTAACCTAAAGCTACAACGAAAATGGAAGAAACGATGGCCTCCGAGAGTCTGACTGGAAACAGATAATGAACGGCACAACGCCGTACAACTCATGGCTTTAAATTTTATCACGGAATTCGCTTCGCCTATATATAAGTTACACCACTGAGCAAAGCCAGCCGGGCTTCACAAAAAATAAAAAAATAAAAAATATATACACATACACACATAAAAAAAAAAATCCTATTTTCCTCCCGAAAGCCTCTGCAGTCCACGATTTATTTTCACGATTCGCTTTAACCGACCACGGCTCGCTTGCTAAGCGTCCTACTCTTATGCGTGGGGGGAAAAAGAGTAAAGAAGAGAGAAATAGAAAGAGAGAAAGGCGCAATTGGTGGCGCTAACTTGTTTTAAAACCCATCAATTTTTCCAAGGGTGAAAGGAAATTGACTCGAAGCGACATGGTTTTTTTTTATCCTTTTTTCCCTTTTTTCTGGAACCGAGAATGCCAACGAGCGGCAAATTTCAATCGACGTGCCTCGTTCTGACCTGTGCATGAGAAAAATGCGGATCAGCTTTAAGCGGCTCACGAGTATAGAGAAAAATTCAAGCGAGATGCGGGGATGAAAGGGGGAGGGAAGGAAAAATATAAGAAATTTTTTTTTACTTTTAAGTATTGAAAAGAGACTTAAAATTTCAATTTGTTACGTGTAGATTAATAAATTAAAGCGCTTCAATTTAACGGATTCTCCATTAAATTATCTTTCAAAATATGCGAACCCATCAAAAGCCTTAACGGGTTATTAAAAAGGTAAACGAATTGATTTTCAAAAATTTCTTATCGATTATTGAATTTTCTTTTTATTTTCCCTCTAAAAGCGGTTAATGTTTCTTCAAATATTTTTATGTCGCGTGTCAATATGCTTATGGATTTTGCATCGTTTTCTGCGTGTGTATAAAATAAAAGATGAAAAAAAAAAAGAATAAAAAGAAAAAGTCAACTCTCTTTTTCTGCGGTAAAGCAATTGGAGAAATCCTGCGGGTCTGACTTTCCATGTACGCTATTGGAAAATGCGTTGAAAAGTGCACCAACGCAGTTGCAGATCTGTTATTGGATCTGATAAAAGGACAAAGCAACTTCACCCTCCGCTGCAGGAAGCATCGATAAAAAAAATGGTGATTTTTTTTTTTTTTGCAGTGATAAAACTTTGGGTGGGTGGAATAATTTTTTTTATTTTTCGTTATTTTTTTTCTTTTTTTGCCTGCACCTGCAAAAATAACACGTTTCTCTACTTAGCTCTTGCTTTTCTGCGGTCACACATACATACACACACATACACACACTCATCGTTCGTGCATAAATTGTATAAATCACACGGTTAACTCGACATTTGAATGACTCACATTTCACTCGCTTGTTAAGGAGAAATAAATTGCACGGGTTAACACACTCAAATGACGTCCAATGAGTGCAGAAAAATGTCAGCCGCCATCAATGATTGCGTTCCTCGTTTAATTCCGTTTCTGCTAATTTATTCTAAACGAATGGAAACCCTTTCGAAAAGAGAGAGCCATTTTCTCCCCGCTACTTACGGACCCGTAGCAAATCGGTTTGTTTTATACGTGTTAAAGGGAAACGGATTTGACAGATAAAAATAATAAATTACATTTCTTTTACTTCCGTGCGGAAACAAAAAGGTAAAAAATTCAAACAAAAGCGCTAAATAAATAACGATGGGAATTTTTTAACTGATATTGTAATGGCACCGAATCATTGGACCGAATCGATTAAAAATTAAAATCTCATTTTCCATTAGAAACCGGACAAACAAAAGCTTATAGAGAACAAAACAATAATTAATCTCCTCCTTGGATCACGCCGTTAATAATAAATAAATGGAAATAATAAAAGATTGAATCGAAGAAAATCTGGAATGAAATGCGTGATTCATCGGACGATTGATTTCATCTTTTCTGTTGTTTTTCTTTCGTTATCGCCGACCCAAATGGCCTTCGCCAACAGCTTATTAGGTACCATTCGATCACACGTCTGACACATTTATTTCTCTTCGTCCTAACACGTTGAAATATTTCATTTTGACGTGACTTTTCTTAACAATAAAAAGACAGAACGTAAAGATTTGGAGGAAATAAAAAAGAAATGCGATTTTTGTTATTGGGTGAATAAAAGATGTTAAATGTTGGCATTCGACGAGATAGAATTTCGTTGTTTATCGAGAAGTTTAATTAACTCATCTTTTAGCATCATCTTGGTGCCTAATTAGATACGTGTTTACACAACGAAGTCGGGTTCATTTTGAAAATTATAGGAATGGAGAAACTGGATGGTTTTCAATTTGCTTCCCAATCAAATGTGTTGAACCACAACAGGAATGCTGTGAGACGCGCGCGTTCGAATGAATTTCAAACGCATTTTCCGGTCCGAAAGGAAAAGCAAAGTTGCTCGTTTGTCACCTGACCACAGGCCATCACCGCTATGACATGAAAATGGAGCCATTCTTCCTTGTCGGGGTCTGACACAAATGCGCCCCATGTTTTGCGGTGAATAAATCCTTCGCTAAACGATAACGTGCGGTGTGGAAGAGTAAAAAAAAGTCTTAATGTAACCCAATATTAAATAAATTTTCTTATTTATTTCTGTTGCGATAAAAAAAACTATTTCGGTAGTCTAAACATGCGTTCAATTCAAATGAATATTTCAAATCATTTTTCCTTTTTTTCTCCCTCTTTTCGATTCCATTTTTACCACAAAAAAATAGAAATAAAACGAAAAAAATAAACTCGAAGCAACAGAAGAATGAAATAAAGTTATTGGCATTTTTTTGACCTCAAAAAGAAAAAAAGAAAAGAAAAATGAAAAGAAAAGAAAAAAGTTGCTTGCCGTAACTCAAAATCCGATAAAACAAACTAACTCAAAAAAGAGAAGGAGGAGGAAAATAGAATAAAAAGGAAATAAGAACAACTTTTCGTGACTAATTAACCAAATCGAAAAGATGCGGACGACGTGGAAACTCGGTGTTAAATAATTTTGACGATAGCGACTTTGTTTGGCGAGCTGTTTTGCGACGACGAATTTAATGAAACTCACTTATCTCTCGTCTCGACTTCATTTGTTCCCACGGCACGTGCTTGGGCCCGACATTTCAACAGGAAATAAAAAATGAGTCACAAGCACCCCATAACACGAGCTTTTCCGCATGACTTTACCCTCAACTCGAATTTAGTATGCAGAAAAGACGTGTGGCGTGTTAGAAGTTGTATGAATTTCGGTTTCGATTTTGTTCCTCGTTTTTCTTTCAATAATAAAGTGTTTTACAGTTGCGCCGGGAAAAAAATGAAGTAAAATTTTTTTTCTCCTTCCAAAAAATGCCCGAAGGTGACAACTTTAAGACGAACAATGAAGGTAAAGGAAAAAGACGGAGACACTTACCTTTAATTCAACTTGTGGTTTTAACCCACGAGAAAAGGCAATGAAAACTGTCATCTTAAAATACGAAAAAAAAAATGAAAAAATATTAATTTTATTTAAAAAAAAAATTTTTCATTATTTTTAACGCATAATTTTAAAACATGAATTTTTCTATTCACCTCACATTTCTTCCTAAAGGTGAAACTTGCTCTTTTTTCGGCTTAATTTTTTTGTTTTGTTTAAAGATACAAGACGAATTTCGTGCGTTATTTTACTGAAAAACACCAAGTATGAAACAGTTTAAAAAAGAAAAATAATAATAATAAAAAATCGTTACATGACATCGAAGAAAAAAAAAAGTAACGTAAAGAAAAAGACAAGTTCACTCGCGCTGGCAGTGATTTATTGTAAATCGAATGGCGAGCAAAAGGAAATGAGAGGCGTGAAAATGACGTCAGTGAAACGAGTACCTGAGGGCAAGTCAGATGTCGATGACGATACAGATTTGAGATAGAGAGAGAGAAAGAGAGAGACAAGTTCCATTTGTTATCGTTATCAATTAGCTGTTTGTAATTAATGTCGGATAAAGCGCTGGGAAGCTAATTTTCTACGTGCAGTTAATTCGAAACTAAATTCTGCACTGGAGAGAAAATACTCATTTCGACTATCGATTCGTGTAAAACTCGCTTACACAGTACACAATCACTTCGCACACAGATACATTCCCGTTCGATTGATTTAAATTCCTCCCGCATATTTCTGTCACCACCAACCGCTCGTCCGCCGAAAAGGGCGTCTGCCTCTGGGGACCCGAGCTTCCATTTGCACTAAACCACCAACAGCAACTAGCGACTAACGAACTGCTTTGTCGTCAGTCACCGCACGCGCATCGATAAATCGGGTCGAAGAAGAAAAAAAAACAATTCGACTTAATTTCAATTGTGGCCGTCGAATGAATGGGAGTGGAAAATGTAAAGCATTCGACTTAACCAAAGCGCATTTTAGTGTAGCGCGCGCAACGAACGGTACAAAGCTTTTAATTGCGATCAATTCCAGTTTTATACGACGCAGCCATCTTTTGGGGGTTGCGGCTGAGATGTGAACGAGTCGCACCTGTGCTCGTATCGGTCCGAAGGAAACGCTGTTTGTGTACCCAAATGGCATTGCTTGCCACCAGTTGGTCGGTGTAATTATCTGGCACCAGACGAGCCGGATAAATCTCAGTAGGGGATTGCATAGTTAGACAACGGTCAAAGTACCTCGTTGTTGCACGTTGGGCACATCGCCTAAAGCCGAAGTCGCAAGCTGGCAACTCGCAACTTGCGTTTCTGCGGATAACTGATTAATTCCGACCACTTTACCCCGACATAAGGCTTACATCGACTCGTGCTCCGAGCCATTTTCTTCGACCCGCAGCTTTATCGATTTCTTATGTCAACAAAATCCTTTATTATCTAGCCGCAGAAATTCGCATTAATAAACAAAATCGCTGTGCACAATGAGTTTTTCTTGCCTCTTCAAACAACAAACACACGATCCTTAAAGCATTGTCTAATTGACGTTCAGCAACCAATCAGCGTCTCATCTGGCAACGAAAACGCGTCATGATTGAAAACATCTGGCACCGGCTCAAGACTGAACGATGCACCCCAAACTCAATTCCAATCCACTGTCGACTCGAATAAACAATTGTATAAAGAAAAAACAATAAAAATAAAAGCAAAAAAAAAAAATTTTTTTTTTTTTTTTTAAATTGACGAAATCAATGCGACGCGTTTGCGTTTGAATTTATTCTCTTATTCGATTCCAATACCGTCGCTTACACTTTATATAAAAAAAGAAAAGCATTACCCAACGCGTCTGTTTCTATTAAAATAAATATACATTTTGCTCACTCGCTAACTTGTATTGTGTGTCGTAAGTGTGTATTCCGAGCGGATATCAATCCCCCAGGCATGGCGCGAGCTCTGGGTCTTTGCATATCGAAGGCTCGACGCCACGAGTGAAGTGGCAGATAGGGTTAGGCGAGGCTGTTGTATGAGAGAAAAATGTTTGCATAATGGTGCATCGCAAAGAGACGTCGCTTCCCCTTCCTTCCAGCCCTTCAAATTCGTTCTACGTATAACCTAATGAATGCAAGCGTATTAGTTCAACCGGTTTGTAAACTATACGCGCAAAACGTCAACAAACAAAAAAAAACAGTCGGCGCGAGGCAGGGCCAACGAGCCGAGAGATGGAGTCATTCCGATCACGTCAACCCAAACTCCGTCCCACCAAATCGAGTGCGATCAACATCAAGTTCATTGAAAAAAGCGTTCGACTTCCCCTAAACTCGTCTCGCCATCACCTTCCTTTAAGTTATCCGCCTAAAGATCATTAGACGCATCGAACCTCGTCGCAGTAACTCGACGCGGTTATTCGGTGTTTACCACTCGCAACTGTATTACGCTTCCCCTTGTAGATAAATCGAATGTTTTCCGAAATATCCCAGCCCCAGAAAAGAAACGAGATAATCCGTTTTCTTATTATATTTTTTTGTGCCAAGTTAAACTGGATTTTTTTGAATAATTTAAAATTTATAACGAAAAAATAAAATCGCTTTGAGCCAAATTGTAAATTTTCTCTTTTTCTTTTCCGAGCCGTTAGTAATTCGCATTTCATTTTTTTTTTTATTTTTTGTGGAACCGCATGTTGCGACATAAATGTCGTTGCAGCGAGGTCTAATTGGATGAAGTCATCTCTTGCGATGAGGGTGAAGCCGAGACTTTTCTTGGCTTCAATTGTGAGCTCCTATCAGCTCCTGCAGCAATAAATTATCTACGCCACCTCGGCAACTCAAATCAACCCAACATACCATCCCATCCCTTTCCTTACCTTCTCCTTACAACAACCATTTTCACGTGGAATAACAACAAACGTTTTTCGTTTTTATGAGGGTCACTTTTTTTTTTAAAGAAAAAGTTTCTTCGCTTCGCGTCTTTACAAAGATGTACGAAAATTAAAACATTCATCTCAAAGTCGCAAACTCGATGCCATCCACACTTGACACCTGATTAATATCTTAATAACATAATTCCATACCGCGACAATCTTTATTGATGGCGTCTCGAAAACGTCGATATTTTTTCCTTCCCGATTTCTTTTTAAATGTCGTTTTTATTCGCACGTTCGTTTATTTGTTTTTTCGCAAATTATTGTTTTCAGTTTGTTATGATTAGTTTTCTCATGCGGATTTAAGCTGCTGCTATATGAGAAAGGAAGGGAAGGGAGTAGAGCAACTTTTCTCCTGCTTCTGCTTCTAATCTGCTGTAATGCCAATAATTACGTTGTGCAAAGCAACAGAGCGAGGATTTACAACCTTTTGCGACAAGAAACCCCCTCGAAACGAGCAACGCACATTTACGACACATGCTCCATCAAGAAATATAAAAAATAAGTCTGGAAAATAAATAAAAAAAATTGTTGGAAGAGAAATATATCGAAGCATCTACGGCTATTTAAAGGGCTTCGAAGCGAATTTGATCAGTAATAAGGACGTTGCCAATCATTGGTAATTTCATCATTGCGCAGCAACAGTTGCTGGGTTGCTGTTGGTCAAATCGCACAAAGACATTTCTGATATAAAGCAAAAAGAAACAAGTTTTGTGTGCAACTTAACGCTTCTTTCTTTTTTCGTAAAATTCGCTAGCCAATCTTGAATGTAATCAAATCAAATGTAGTTATAGATTTTTCTATTTTTTTTTCACTCTTTTGATAGGTGGGGAAAAAAATTTTTTCTTTCTGCAAACTCACTCGCAATTACCCGAGAGAGTTGACAAGTGTCATTTCCCAAAACACGTCGCTGTTGCCACGGAAATGTATCAGGTGTATCGTCCCGAGGGAACCGGCTGGAATTAGAGGAATCAATAAAAACAAAAATTAGAAAAAAAAAAAAAGAAAATGCGCATCATCATTATCAGACTTCGAAGAAGAAAAATCGATCGACGTTGCGCTGCTCAGATTAAAACCAACATCATCACATTCACACATCCCATTACCGAACTCGATAAAATGGCACTTGAAAATAGGGAGGAAAAATTACCTAAGGGAATATAGAATTAAAAAATAATAAAAAAAAAAAGAAGATGCAGTTTGAATTCAAATTATCAATTCTACAGAAAAACTCACATTCCTTTGAACCATAACAGACTAATTTTTTTCTCTTTCTTTTGAGAAAAAGCAAAGAAAAAATTTTCCCCGAGGAATAAAAATGAGAAAAAATAATTTTCACACATTCGCGCCATCTCATTTCGTACCACTAAAATTATAATGGTGCATGCAGAAACCATAAAGAGGGCCAATCAGCTCTGATTCACGACATCTTTCAGTCTTCAATTTCACTTTATGCCACAAACACTTTGAAAAAGAGGAGAAAAAAATGGTAATTGGAACTTCAATCACTCATCGCAAATTACGAGCATCTATTTATACTGGTTCTTTTTTAATTTTAAATTCAATTTTCTCGTCGCACTGCTAGTAGACAAGTAATAAATAAAAAAGAAATGAATCAGAAAGAGGTTTGGTTTATCTTTGCTTCCCATGTGCATTCCGAAGAAGCGACGCAAGAGTTTCGTACGTGGCCTTTGCTCTTCTGTCGCCCCCTGCAGTCGACTTGCGGGATCGTGGCAAAAAAAGGGCAAAAGGAAGTCCCGCAGTTAATGGTGGAAGAAGATTTGGAAAGTCGCAAACTCCTTTGACATCGTGGTGAGAACGAGAAGGGGCAGCCAATCAAGGGAAACAATGAGGACGGGTCGCCGAGTGAAGTGAAAATGCACAAAGAACGACGACACGACCACTTCCTTATTCATAACTCAGAATCGAGTGAATAACACGAGTGTCAGGACTGGAAGCTTTTGACTCGACTTTCCATGTATTTATTAGAGGGCGCCCTGCAAACACCACGAGCAGCCAACGCCAACAAAAATCAATACAAATTACCTCGCGCAGAACTGCAAGCGACAACACCCACATCCACCCACCGGGCAACGCCTTCTCGTGGAAAGATTTCCTACGACCGAACAACATCGGAATAACTTATCATCACAAGGTAAATAAAAACCCAAAAGGAAAGTAAAAAAACATTGCGCGTGTAAATAATGTATCTAATTACTTTTAAGTATTCACTAAATGCACCTATAAATCAAATTTAATTTAATTTTTTTTAAAATACATTTTCTAATGAAACTCGATGTCGTTTTAAAAATAAATTAATAAAATAATTTTTTTTTTAAATTAAAAATTCAAAGGTAAATAAATAATTACATTTTGGTGAATCGATAAACTACTGCTTGTTTAGTTCCTGGTATTAAGTTAACGCATTTGCAGCTTAAATCAATATCGTGCGAAAAATTATTAGCGTTCAAACACGGTTTATTTGTTTTCATTAAGAATCGGGTTAATGCATTTTTTGCAGAAAAAAAAAATGTTATGAAAATTTTTATTGATTTTAATTTTAAAAAACTTTAGCTTCATTTGTAAGTAATTAGTTTGCGCATGAAATGTTTAATTAGTAGTCAACTTAGCATCAATTTCAACTTCTTTTTCATTCTTGTAAATTACACGAGAGTAGGGATCAATGCGCATATCAAATTATTCTCAAGTGAGATTTAAAGTATAAACTATACATCATTCGTGTAGAAAGAAAGCCACAGAAACGGGCGGAAAGAAGATAAAACAAAATAAAATAAAACGGCATACATCAAAACTGGATGGAAATTAAAAATTATTCATTGGGAATGCTCGCATTTCATGACCGGCAATTTAAGATTCAAAGTGGATTCGCACGCGCAGAATCGGTTAACCATTCGAATGAAACGGGTGTCCGATTGCTCGTTCGACAAATTCCTCATTATTCATTAACCACTTTGGAAAAGGGTGACGGAAAAGCGGAGAGTTCGAGTAATAACAAACCGTTTGATAAGTTGGAATGAATATTCAAAAGCGGGACTGCGATGCGCGATATTTAAGCGAGCAAAGTCGTACTTAATTTCGCTTTCGACTCCAAGACCAGCTGCAATGCATCACTCGAAATAAATTCCATTCTACGAGCCTTAGTGTGGCGAATAAATATCAGTCGTTTCGCCCGTTGGCTTATTAAGGTCAAAACCAAAGGAGTGTCAACGTTCGGATTAATGAGCATTTAAGCCGGGAGATTAGTTCACATCCTGCTGATGACAAGGAGAAAGAAATTTTTATCTTTAAAAGTATCAATTTTTTTTAAAATAAAAATTAAATAAAAGTCGGGTTATAGGAAAGTCAAGATTCCAGTAAGAATGTGATTCTTCACGCGTGATAATGCGATTATCGCGATGGTTTTTATGATCTGTTTTCTTAAGATTTCGATAAATTTCGCAAATTTTCAAGCTCAATCGAATTAGAAAATTGTTTGGAAAATGAATGGAATGTTAGATGTTTCAGTTTTGTTGAGTAAACAAAACGATAACAGTAAAATAAAAATATAACCGCGAATGAAAGCAGACAAGATGTTATAATCGAGGGCATTATTAATAAAAAATAAAAAAAAACACTTTAATAAAAACATGATTAATTCAAATGACATTTTAATGGCATTAAAACAAATTCTGTTAGCGAATGCGTCATGCACAAGTTGATATTATATCAAGATTGGGCGTGGAGAAAAATACGAAACTTATCGGAATGAAATCATCGATATTTCGATACTTTTTACTTGATAACATCGAGATTGCAACACCCATTAAATTAAAGGTTGTTTTTCCCCGGTTTGTTAGGCGAAGCTACGAGGAAAATCTTTGCTTATCTATCTGTTTTGCTGCTTTTAAAATATTTTTTCATTTGCTGCATCGAAATTTAATGAGATATGGGGTCGAGAGTGTTGGTTAAATTCCAATTTTTCAATTATATCTAAGGTTAGCTTTAATAACGACAACGATGAGAAAATAAATGCAAATTCTATGCCCGAAACAAAATTTCAGTCGCAAGCATCAGCTTTTAGTCCCGTATATTTAAAATTCGTAAATATTTAATGAAATTTTAATTTTTTTTTGTTGTTTTATTTCATTCTTTAAAGAGCCTGTATTCGTTTAAGTACATCAGGTTGAAACATTAAAAATTCACAACTGCAAGCAGTACTGAAAGTACAATCAAATCAATTTCATTTCTTGTTTACTATAACGAAAACCACCATTTTCTTGTATACAAGATAAGGTTTTTCTTTCTTTTTTAAAGAAAAAATTCCAATGCTTTTTTGTATCTGGTTTAGACCCGGCTATTACTGAACTGACGATTCTTATTTGCTTTGTTTCGTCGTGTGCGAGGCCTTAGGAAAATCTTCGAGGCTTCGACGTTTGTCGCAGAATGTAAAGTGGAAGAAAAATAAAAAGAGAAAGGAAAAAAAATATTAAAAGAAATCAGAAAAGTCTAGAACTGATAAAATACTGCATTTGTAGAAGACGAAGGAGAAGAAGACGTCGAGTGCGCGCTGTAGCAACAGCTGCTTGTAATGCAATTTTATTACATTTTTTGAGCAATTGCTTCAGAAGACATTTTCACTTTAATGACTCTATTAACGATTGAAATCGTTTCCCATTCGGGGTCTGAATGTTCTACTGGCTTCTATTTTGCCGGATATCGTATAGATTTTTAAGAGGCTCCAGCCATGTTGTTCCTTTTTCCTCCCGTCTTTTATGAAGAGAGAAAAGCGAAGGGAAAAAAGTGAATTTCTTCGGGTCCCGCCACATAAAAAGGAAGTCAAAAGCGCTAATCGATTCCAATTTAATCTCTAAGTGACTCGTGGAAAGCAGAGGACGAACAGATAATAAGCCTTTGTCATATTTAAAAACGAAAATGGCGTCGCCACTCACGAAAAACAGAAAAATATGGCAGCCGTAAAACGAGCTAGGTCTATTGTAACTTCCTGTTTACTCCGACTAAAAATTCGAAACGAGTCATTTTTCAACGGGTTTCCAACGACGGCAAACTGCACAAACTACTTAAATGAGAACTACTAATCAAAAGCAGTTTTATCTGTCTAATTCCCCACCCAACCTCCCTCCCCCTTCTTTTTCTTTGAGTAAAGAGTTTTCTCGTCTAAGTGCCCCATTCACCACTGTAACTCGAGATACTTCAACGGCCGTCCATTAAGCACCTATAAACTCCCTTCCACCGTATGATAAAAAAATGAAAAAATGAAAACAAAAAAGAAAACAAGGGGCGAACAGGAAGAAGATCAGCGTGACGTGGGAAAAGTAATTGTGTCCAAAGTGGAGTTCATCGACCCAAGACGAGGTGTCTAATCTCGTCGAAAAAAAATATAAATAAATAAAAAATAAAATGGGGGAAAAAAAAAGATGAAACTCGAGTCATTATATGTAATGTCCAAACACAACCCACAGAGGTCTCCACCTGGTGACAAAGAGTAAGCAACCCGCGTCACGTTTCTAATTGGATGTAAATAATTAAAAGAGCAAATCAGAGAGCTCGTCTACTTACCTCGCAACTGTCGGTTTTCCGTCTCGGGGTATTTACTCGTTGGAAATGTAAAATGCTGGTCGGTGGCCTGCGAACTCAATCCGCTTGTATTTCGGGCGCCATGTTTGGCCAACAATTCTTAAATAAACACATTTTAAAATATCCCCCACTTTTTTTCCCTTATATATACATACACACACGCACACACCACATGCATTCGTCTTTCTCGATCCTCGAGTTTTTTTAAAAAAAAAACTTGCCTTTAACCGCCCTCTCGAAAAGGGGGGAAAAATAAATAAAAATAAAAAAGTCAATTTGTTAAGGAACATCGACTTTTGTTTTGTCTTTTTCCCCCCCTCTCGCAAACACAAATAGCCAATTTCTTTGTTCTTACCAAATAAATTCGAGCTCGCAATAGTTAGGAAAGAAGAGAAATGGAGGGAAAAATGATATGTACAATGAAATGTTATAACCATGGCAACAGCGTGCAAACGAGAAGACAAGTTGCTACATAATCTAATGCAAAGTAAAAAGCTTAAGAGCAGATTGTTATCACGTGTTGGTGTTGCATCTCCCTCACCATGCATCTCGCTTTTCTCTTTGTACTCTCTTCTTTCACCTTAACTAATCAATAGCTGCAGCAAAAGGATCGCACACCCACACCTGCCTTTAGCCCCATTTGCTCTCTCGTGTAAAAATTACTTAGTCCTGTATTGAAATCGAGGCTGGCCGACGAATTAACTCTGAGCCCGCAGGATGCAATCCAATTACGCTTACACACACTCCATCTCACCTCGCTCGCGCCCGACCCCTTTAACTTCTTTTCACCTTTTCTTTATCACCCTCGCCCAACGTCAAATCTCACCGCAAACCTATTTTATTACAAACCCAATTTTTTTTTTACAAAAAAATAAAATAAAAAAAAAACACCATACACACACACAACACAAATAAGCTCAACGTTGTTATCACATTACTCGACCATCAATCAAATCCCAACTTGAATTACGATCTTCACGCGTCAATCACGTGATTCAAAAACACTAAAAATTCGAGCGCTTCAAAGTCCTTCAACAAATTTTTTCGGATGACTCATATGAGGAAAATGGCGATTGTTTGTACTAGAGAAAGTAGAAATTCAGGTTACATGCATTTGATTTTTTTTTTTTTGCTTTTCTTTTCTCCTCTTACCATTCGCTTCATTCAAATCAATTGTTGGCCCTAACAACCCCCGAGTCCAGCCCTCTTTTATCCCTCTTCATTCCACGCCAGTAATGATGAGCACCCCCTCCCGCTTCTCCTTCTCCAGGACCCTGCGCCAGTCTACCAACTGCCCCATACCACGGGGGGAGGGAGAGGATGGGGAGGAAAATTGCGCCCCCTCGAGTTCGAACAGCTGTGTGCCATGAATTCGCAACCAAATTCTAATTACCAGTAAATTAAGTCACCGATTCGAATGCGAGGAGACGACAACCGCCATAAGGTAAGAGGGGCGAGTAAGGGGAGGGTCAGTGAACTTGTTGCATTTTAACGTCAGTTAGAATAGACGTTAAATGCCAGTAAATGAGAAAATTAGAGAACTGGGGAAAAAAATTTTTCACAGAAACGCAGATAGTCGAGCGAGGTCTCGAAGTTGTGTAACAAATAGAAATTTTATTCCGCAAATGACGTCAATATTAGCATTAATGCGCTTCCCTTCGCATTCAATGGACCCGTTCTGTACATTAAGTGAATCCCGCACCACCAAGTAGCCCGCGAGGTGCAACCAGAAACGCTATAAACACAGCCTTGATAAAAGGGGGCGAAGGTGGGGTGCGATGGAGGGACGCGATGGGGGGAGGGGAACTGAAATAACTCGTCGATGAGTTCAAACTCGCGCTTCTCACCGACTCATTCGTGAGGTTCACGACACCCATCAAACTCATCGTTCAAATCATGAACGGCAGGTGGGCAACACCCTCGCCCGAAGCGTGTAAACCACGCCCAGAAATTCAAAAGCTGCAAAACAAAACAATTGATAAACTTTGACGGCGACGGTAGCCCGATCCTTTGATACGTTATGAGTTTCAAAGGACCATGCTGCCAATGAATACGTGTACGGAATAAAAATGGAAGAGCGGTCAAAGATGAGGGTCGGCCGAGCAGACCCTCATCCTTGAGAGCGGTCGAGCGAGGAACAGCTGCGGGTTGCGTTGCGCTTACCTTGGCCTTGGGTCGCGAAGCGCAGGGCCAAAGTGGCTCGCTACGAAGCGGATGGTAGTAAAGTCTTCTCGTTCCGGGAACTTGACGTGAATCGACGTAGGATTAAGATATCCACAGCTGAGCACCGTGGCCCGGGAATTGGGCGAGGAAACGGGCTAAGCAACGCGCCACGTTCGTCCGTCTCGTGCTGGCCGCAACAACGACTGACGAGACTTGGGAATCCGCGTGTGGCGCTGCGAAGCGACGGTTGCGGACTCTGTTGATGGTGGTTGGAGTTAAGAACTATTCGGGTTTCAAGGGGCGCGACTCGTTACACTCGTTGCACCGCACCTCGGTGCATTTACCCGGGAGTATTACGAAGAATTCTTAATAATCGGTCGAAGAATGTTGGAAAAGCGATGAATTCGCCCGATTTCTAATTTTTCAATAAATTTTCTTTAAAAAATAATAACATTAATAATAATAATAATAATAATAAATAACAAGAAAGAAATTGGTTTTAAGTATTTAAAAAAAAAATAGACAGTGACGTTTCATTAATTGCTTTTTCTCCGGTTCGGAACATCTCCTTGAGTTAAGATGTTGGCTGTAAGCCAGAGTCGACGAAAAGAGATGAAAATGTGACACGCAGCCTTCATTTTATTAATCGGTAGTGAAAGTAAAGTCACTGATGACATCCGAGAATAAAAAATTTAAAAAACAAACGCAAAAACTGCAATCCTTCGCATGTAGCGTGAAAAAACATCACACATTTTCTTCTTTTTCCATTTATTTTTATTTTTTTTTAATCAAAAATGATATTTGCAACATTTGTTGCGGCCATCGGCGTCGATATGATGTGCGATCTCATTTCGTCATTAGCGTGTGCCTCGAGGAACTCGTATAGGAAAATCAATCAGCATCTCGTTTGCGTACCCTTTGACTCCAGGTTGGGGAGCAATTAGGCTTATGGCAATACCCGGAAATTGTTCACGCACCCTTTCCCTAACCTAATCTGCATTTCCCCCCCGCTGCATTAGAATATTTAGTGACCCAGAAATGAGTGAAAAGATTTTTTTTTTAACCATCTTAAAAATATGAGAAAGAAAGATGAAAATAAAGTGGATTTGTATAGGGAGCCACTGAAGCTTATGGTAAGGATGCGGTCACGTTAGTCTTTGCATATTTAATATGGTAAAGATGAAAATCCTCTTTGACATTCAAGGAGTAGGCAAAGTGAAATCTAGAATAAGCAAAGTCAAATTGAATGGGAGAACCGAAGAGAAGAAAAAAAGAATTGTGAATCAATTAAAAATTTAATATAGGGAAACTGCTTGTCGGCCGTTAGGCTTATCTCTTACGATTGGAAAAGTCGTTTGGAAAAGTCAAACAAGGACAAGAACTCTCGAAACGATGTGGAAGATATAAAGTGAAGACTCGGTTTTCTCCTTCTTTTCCCTCGCCCATAATATAACTTAGGTTCCGTGAAACGTAAATAGAAGTGGAGTTTAGTGGAATCACAAAACTAATTTGTTCCACGCTCATTAACGCAATTGGACTCAACTGTCGTTTCGTTTTAAATCAGTCATCAAAAACACTTTTTTTCCTTTTTGATTCTTTCTCGTTCCCCGTTTCTACCGCCTCAATCAAAGGTGAAAAATAAAATAAAAATAATAAAAGAAAAATAAAATGAAATAAAATTGTCGATATCTTTGCGCACAATCGAGTACGGTGGGCGGAAAACCAGTTCTAAAAGAAATGGAAAACCATCAAGCCGACTTTATCGAAGTATAATTCGTTGAAAAACGTATATAAGATAGTGGACACCGAGTACTAATAACGTCGAGTGACGCTACGCGAGTGTAAAAGGAGAGAGAGAAAAAAAAGGCAAAGTTTTCCGGCTGAAGTCAGTTACGATCTCTGCAGAAATCCGTTTGACGATAAGGAGTTGGCTCAGTTTGGTGCAAATGGGGCTCAATGCTAGTCTCGAGTCCAAATAAAACACAATTTGGGCTACGAGACAAGCACCGGCGCCCTCTACCGATTGATCCGAAACGCAGGGCGGACGCCGAGTAAAACTCGCCGTTGCCGTCATCTTTGATGACCAGCCAAGTGCCTCGTCCGTGGTTATTCGGGAGCGCCTCGTTGCAACGAAATCGGAGACGCACACGCACTAGAGCACCGAAACAGCATCGACGAGCAAATGAATATAATTCGACTCTACATTTTCAATAGAAACGAAGAGGAAAGCATTCGACGTTGCGCGAGCGGAAATCATAAAGAAAGGACTCGCTGTAACGGGGTTGAATGCGAGCAAGTGATGATAGGGATTGGAGGAAAATGGCGGCGCTCAAATGACCGGCCAAGACAGAGGGCGATGCCGTGAAAAATTGGGGCTTATTCGACTCGAGAAAGAGAACGAACAAGATGGCTGTGGACCAGCATCGCGTAATTACTCTTTCCTATAGCAGTTTTCGGCGCATCCATCACAAAAATCGATTTGCATTTTTGACTCGCTGAAATTTCTATTTTACTTTATCGAAAAATATAAAATTAAAAAAAAAAAAATTCTACATAAAATAATCTAGGTAGTACGATTCAAAATAAAATGAGTATCGTCTCATTGTTTTAATATGGAGGGAGAGGGGAAGTAAGTAGCCGCGCGTCGTGTTGCCAGTCATTTCCCCTCACGTGGCTGTCAATTTCCGAAATAATTTTCAGCGAAGTTTGAAGATTGGCGAGGGAGCGTTGCAAATTTTTATTGAAATTAGAATTTCCCCCATCCACCCACTCACTCACTTCACCGACGCCCAATTTGCCAATTACCTTCAATCCAATTTATTTGCCAATCACTTCTCGGTTACCGTGGAGCACCCCATCGCACGTCTTTTCATCATCCGACTGCATTTAAAAAACCACTTGTTTTTGAGCAGTACTTTTTCAAGTAAAGCGGAAGGAGGAGGGAAAAAAGTGGAAATGGAGCCAGGAAACTGGAGAAAAAGTATAAAAAGATTGGGCGTTGGAGCGAAGAATGCGAGGGTCATAGCGCATTCATTGCATTTCGGCCAAAGTCAGATCGACTAACGCTTTCCCCCTACACCGAGAGAACAGACACCCTCGCCACATCTGGATTTCTTCCAACATCCCATGGGGACGGATATCGGATGGTCCAGCAACTCTGGCCGGAAGCTGGGCATCACCCAAGTGACCGGAAATTCGATTCAGACGGCAAGACTCACTCGCATATACCAATCGAGTAAAACGTGGCTGGCGTTTGAGAAATGCGATGGAAGTACCAGGGGTCAATTGATTTGCCTCATTAAACAACGATAGATGAAAAAAAGAACGAATCGAGACCGCATGACTCTCGCGTCTTTATTTCGTGGCAAAAATGAAATTAAGGCACAAATCATTGACTCAAGAAAAAAAAAATTTTTTTTTTGGAAAATTGCAACGATTTCTCAATTCGCAATAAAATTCACTTCGAACCGGCGATTAATTAGCGGAATGCAAAATTGAAGTCATTAATATTTCGCTTCAATTTTAACGGGGGTTTGTGCTCACAGAAGCACATCACATTTGCAAACTGCCAATTAATGACAACGACTACCTTTTATCCTTTTATTAGCAATTTGGCGTGCGAAAAATAAATCAATTTAAAATACAAAAAAAATAATATAAAAAAGACGTTAACAAATCGTTTGAAATTGACTCGCGTGTTTTAAGGCGCATTTTTATAGTGGTCGTAATAAATTGAATAGAGGAAAAGAAGGGAGGTGAAAGGTGTTGAACGTTCGAGTTCACGGGTCGTTCGATTTCCAGTATGCGATGGCCGAAATCAGCGTTAAAGACTTCATTGATACGCGCGAATCGGTTCGGCCGAAGAGGTTAAACAGCACAATTTTACCTTATTTTCTAAAGAGACGCGACCTTTTACACCGACGTTGCAAAATACATCGATTGGCGTGTTGCGAGGGTGTGGCCAGGAAGCATCAAATTGCAATTTCTAAGTAGTGCTTGCAAAAGCCCAAAGTGCAACCGAGTTGGCTTTAACGCAGTAGACAAGCGCCTGTCAGTGCGGTTGTACGGTTTATTCGTTGCAATTGCAGGATATTTGTCAAATATTTATTTTCCCAAATTTCTTTTTCCGCTAGTTTATGGATTTCATACCCACTGATTAATTGACGTTACCTCCCGTTTTGGCATCCGTTCCCTCCTTTTTTATTCCGTCTTCCTCCTCCTCGACTATCAGGAAAAATTAAATTTTAATTAAATGTCTCGCAATGAAATTCATCAAACTCGAAAAGGCGAAATAAAGTGAGCAAACACGAACATCTTTGCCGTTCTTTTTTTTTTTCGTAAAATTTTTTTTTGGTTAAATTTTTTTTTCAATAATCTCGACTCCCATTACCGCGAATTTGAACTTAATTAGGGCAAAAAGAAGGTAACGTTCATTTATTTATTTATTTGATATTTTTAATGATGTCTAAGCAGAAGCGAGTTGGTTCTTAATGGTCGGTTTCCCTATTCGAATGTAATTTCATTTCTGCATTTGCGATGCATTAACAACACGCCTTTTATACTCGGTTTCTCTAATGGATGGCCCTTTGTCATAATTAATTGTCCATCAAGAAATTAGTTTTCAACCCAACAAAACAAAAAATAATTAAAAAACGAAAACGTAATTCATTTGCGATGTAACGAAAATTGTCATCGAGTAAGATGCGAAGTAGCGTTGAAAATTCAACAATGTTAGCGAGGCTTTTATCGAATCAAACTTGGAGGATTGCACTTCGCACTCGAATCCTCCTACCTTCATTAATGAATCGTACCGATGTCGTTATGTTGATTTAATTCATTAGATTCGAGTACACATCGTGGATGGTTAATGCGTTCTCGTTTCTCGCCCGTTATTTCGATACAATGGAAAAATAGGTCGAAATAATAATAATCCTCTCGCTTCGCGCGTTTCGGAGAATATCATTAAAAAGTTGGAGTTCCTCACCAATGCAAAAGTCATGCAGAAAGGCTCGACTTTTTTTCATTTTAAACACGTCTTATTATGGTCACGTACTCATTACCAAGAAAAGTGATGTTCAAAACCAACTAGGAATGAGCAATGGATCAGTTTTACAGCCGTAGTGCTGAGAGAAACGCCATCAAAGAGCGGGAACGCAATTGGCTGGGGATTTGAGGTGTCGCAAATCCCCAAATGGAATAAAAAGAGCATAGTGAAGAGAAAGTAAGAAAGAAAGAAAAAAATATGTGAAAAATAAAAAATAAAACTCAACCGATGATAGAAAAGAAAGAGGTATATCGGGGGGAGATGAGTGGCACCCTTACTCTCTAATGAGCGGCCCCTCGTGAAACCAAACTGCCATTAGGAGGCAATAGAAAATGCCAAGCTCATGTCCATGTGACCGGATTGATGCCATAAAAACCAGTGGAGCGGAAGTCGGTGCGCATGCTCCAATCTGGAAAGGAAGTTGCCGAGGAATTAAATGAAAAAAATAATAAAATAAAATAATCACGACGATTAATAAAAAAGACAAAAAAAGAGCGAGGAAATGATAACGATGCGACTTTGTCGTCGTTATAAACTTGTCCATTAAGTAAATAATAAAGAAATAAAAAAGAGAGAGAGAATTACTAACGAGAGCGAAAATTCATTGGAAACACGCAGACGGATCGATAATTGAATCACGTGACTAGTATGGCGTGCGACGTAAGGTAAGTTCGCGCATGCACGAGCGCGCAAATACAGTCGACGTTATTGAATGGGAAGTAAAAATTATCCAATTATAAGTTGGTTATACGGAGGTGATTGTAATGAAAATAAAGATAGAGAAAAGCATACTAATTATATAGAAGAAAATTAATTGCAAATATTATTAGTCGTGCACTAATCAAATCAGTTAATTATAGCCAGTTGTTTAGTTGGCGAAGGGCGCTCTCTTCACACCGGAGGGATCGGCAACTTGTTTATCCAACGCTCGCAAACTAATCATTTCTACCTGTTAAACTAATTAAAATATTTCAGCTTTTTAATAAACGAAAATTCGCAATTAATCGACTAAATCAATTAATAGGATGGTGCGCGTGCACAATTAATAAAAGTCGATAACCCGCACAACTTTTAATGCACACCGATGTCACTTTATCACCAACCGCGCACCTGTTCGATCGGTTAATTAAGAGAGGGTGGACGAAACTCCCCTGGGCCGACCCCATAGTTTGATTCTCATTAATTGCCCGCTATCAGCACCCCACTCGTTACAACGGCCGTCGAAAACAGGCGCACTCGTTTTGCACGCAGAAAACTTAGTCGTGTGTGAGATGGGAGGGACCGTTGGGCGCAAAAGGCACCGACGACCGTCACGCGATTTTCTTCGATCGTCGACTCGTGTTTTAGTGACCACCGACCCGCCGCCGATGATGGCCATCCGAGCCATTTTTGAAAGGCCGCGCCCTTTGTTTGCCGGGCGTCGTGTGCGATGAGAGTTAATCGAAATAAATCCCCGCCCTTAACACGAACCATATTTGTTGACCGGAAATGAGTTCCTGTCCTCTCGATTAAAAGCCGAACTCGCGTGAATACGGGCGCAGCTGAACGATTTGTGAAAGGAGTTTCCTCCATTTCCCTTTATTATTACCAACTCGGCCAACTTTGCATTGCAACGGAGTCTGTTTCGTTTTCAGATAAACACGCTGGAATGTGCCGTTGTCGTAAAAGTTTGACTTTTATAACTTCTGGTGTTAGATTCGAATTTGGATTCTTTCCAATTACACAAATTGCCTCGAGTAATCGCGCTATTTTCTAATATTTTCGTGCCGAAAGAAGATGTAAAAAAGGCCATAAATCTAAGTTTTAAAAAAAAACTTTTTTTATTTTGTTTTTATTATTTTTTAAAATTCCATCCCTTAATTCGATTCATTAATTTTGACTCTTATTTGTTTATTAGCAAAAACTGCACGGATTCAAACGTAATAAATAAATAGAAAAAAGGACTAATATTTGTTCACATTTGTTCATCGCTAGTTAATCGATAAAGTTTTATCGCTTATTACTGTTTCTGTTTCATTCGGAAAACGACGATAGTTCCGAGCACCATTCCTCGCGATTCGTCCAATTTATTTACATTGTGAAATAAAGTCGGAAATGGTCGAATTCCAAATTCGCTAATGACGCACCCAATCTAATCGCTACAATTTCATCCCGACGTTGCTTCCGCTCTTCAATACCACCTTCTGTTAGGTACAATGGAAAATAATTTCGTCTTTGTCCCTCCTCGTTCCCCTTCGTTCTTTTCACGGGCTCACATAGTTATCTACAGGCAGTTGCTCAGGCAGCGTAAATAATTGAAACTGATGCAGGGAAGATGACGCATCATGTAACTTGGTCAATATGGCCTATTCTCATAGTGCCTCGTTATAATCAATAAATTTACTCCTCGACCGTCAATCACTATTCAATCAATCGAAAATGGTTTCAGAGATCGATTTCAAATTATTGTTATTGTTTTTTATTACGGATGAAATCAATGGTTCGTAGAATATGTGGTTGCCACGGTAACACCATCTTCCTGATTCTTGCGACCACCGGAAACGGTGCACCGGAAATCTCGAGAGAGTGATTACGGTACGAGAAGTTGGCATGACTTTTCGACTGTGAAAACAAGAGCCGAGCAAGCAACGACCAAAGCCAAAGTACGATGGAGCAACTTAAAAGAGCGACGAAGAAATGCGATCGATTCATTTCGCTGCCACACTTGTATTCGAGTCTATTCTAATGCAATTTATTCTATTTTTTTATTTTTTTTAGTGAGGGAAGGCGGAGAAGAAAAGGGAGGATTGTATTTGAGACATAAATATGTTTAACTGTTCTTTTGCTTAATAAATTATGATTTTTCGAATATAAACGAAGTCTTTGAAAAATGTAACCAATAGTTATTTCCACCTTCTTTCAATGTATGTGTAAAAAACAATCAAATTCTATCTCACAGTCAACGCAAGATTCTAAAGCTGAATGACTTGGCCCGGAGCCCGCAAAACATTTAAAAAAATACAAAGAAAAAAATCAAACGAAAAAAAAATATTACCGAGCTTTTCTGTTTTTTTTTTGCCGATTATTCCAGTAAAAAAGAACAAAGTAAAGACAAACAGAAGCTACGTTACTGAAGCAAAATACACAATATATATACCCTTATATTTTATCGCACGTAATCAATACCCAAATGAAAAGGAGCAATCAAGGTAAGTGAAAAAAGAAGCGATAATGAAATTTTTCTCGAATTTTTTTTATTTCATTTGTTAAGCAAAGTTCTTTTCGAGCCACAATCAGCAGCTTCGGTGAAAAATATTGACTTAAGTTGCAGTCGTCGTGGCAACGGGGATAGACGAAACAGAAAGAGAGGCAGCGAGATCCCGAATGTGAGAATAGACTCTTGCGCCAATGTCCAATCACCAACCCCTTTCTAGTTTAATGAGGCGAGCATTCAATTCTGACGTCACTTATCATTTACAAGCCACAAAACCGCAATTATAAACGTGGAGGGTGTGATCGGAGGTGCAGAAATCAATAAGACATTTGGTGGAAACGCAACACCTGCGCTTATACTTTTACTGATTTAACCCTTTAATAACATTTTGTCGACCGATTGCCTTGCGATTCTATCCAATCGGTGTTTGGTCGACTTGTCTCTCAACAAATCTATTTCTTGGCCTCTAAGCTTTTTCTTTTCTTTTCTTTTACTAAACCAGGTGTCCAAATTCCCACCCACGTGCATCCTTTCATTATCCACAGAGGGCGTCCAGCACACGTGGTATTTCTTGCGAAAAGCTTCTTATATCGAAAAAACCAAGATACGCCTCGAAATAATTTTTTTTTTTTATAAAATACCAAGAAAAAAATAAATCAGAACAAGAGTCGGAAAAACATAAAACAAAGTCAAAGAAAATTAATGAAGTGAAAAAAAGAAGAGAAAAAAAAAAGAAGAAACTAAAGACGAAGCAAAACAAAAGTCAATGGGATGCGAGGCAGTGAAGCCATTTGGAGAGTCGAAGGCGGAGCTTCTTAGAGTGTGTCTCTAATTTTGTCTCCGTCGCATCTGAGAAAGGAAAAGAAAGTTGAGAAGGGATCACAGATGGGTGGGAGGATGAGAGCTGCACGTTTCTTCTCTCACGCCGAGTAGTTTTGTAGTTGTAGCTGCGGGTGAAATACGACTCCTTTTAAGGTCCAAAAGAAGTCTTCTACTCGCATTTCTTCCCTACAGCCCATGGTCGATACGAAAAAAGCAACAAAATAAAAGAATAATGAAGTATTTTCTTTTAAATTATATATTTCGCTAAGATCTTTCCATTCTTTCAGTGAAAATGTACATTTCTTTATTGGATCAATTTTTTTTAATAAAGGAAAGATTAAATCGTTCGTAATTTAAAATTTACGAGTTGATGAACACTAATTGCAGCATGAGTTTCACATCAGTTTTCATTTGGTATCAAAAATAAATTGAATGCGATGAAATTAGTAATTTTCTTTTGAAATAAATATTTTTAAAAAAAATCTTCTTCAGTTGTAATCTGAGCGATTAAAAAGAAATAAATGAAGGAAAGGAAGAAAAGACAATTGTCATTTCTTCGCACCATCGGTTCTCTTCGAGTCTAAAGCGAAAGAGCGGATGGGAAAAGGTTGGACGAAAACGTAGTTGCCATAGCAACGGGTCATCTCGCGCAGTTGCCGATATACTCGTGTCACAGTTGCGATGACAGCATCCGCACGAAATATCCACCAAATTAAAACGCGAGTCGCCTCTGAAAAAGAGGCTGTCGGCACGCCTCTCTCAGCAGCCAAATTTCTCAACCGAAGAATATTCGTGGCCCGCCGAACACACACACACACACACACGCACACACAGAGAGAGGAAACCCACTAACGTAGGAAATATTCAAGAAAAACATAATGAAATTCAGCTGGTAATAAAAACGCCATCTCGGGTATGAAGAACGATGATCTAAATTGCAAATAAAAGTTTCTTGCGGCAGAAGAAAAAAAAAAGAAAAAATTCTCGGCAAACCTCCGACACATAAATATTAAACGATACGTTGTTTGCATTCAATGTTAATATCAAAATTAATTTCATTCCTGGTCTTCGACGCGGATCGGTAAAGTAAAAATTTAATGGAGACATCAAAATTGGTTCGGATTTCGAAATTGGTATCTTCAATCCCCATTACGATGGTGAAGTGCTTTGCTTCAATAACGGAGAAGATAAAGCCAATGGCAAAGAAAAAGAAGAAGACAGCAATCTGAGTATAAAGTGAAGCAAGCCAAAGCAAATATTGATCCAGAGCTCCTTAATCCGTTTGACGTTACTAAGCCGACTGTCATACAAGTGGCGACCTCCATTGCTCAAACTCAAAACTCGACCATTATTGATGTCTTTAGTAAATAAGAATCTATTCTTTACCTTTTCTTGCCTTTCCTTGCAAAAGCGCGGGAAACGAGCGTTGAAAAATGGAATTCCGCACCTGAAAAATGGAATTTTTATATATCTTTTTTTTCTTTCTTTTATGATTTTTACATCATTTTGGGTGAATGGGAGAAGAAGCCAAAGCGTCTCGAGTTTTATGTGCGGTAACGTTAGAGAATGTTTGAGAGCAAAGTTCATCGGATGCAACTGTCTTTTGTGACTTTTTCTTTTCTTTTTTTAAAAAAAAAAAAAAAAAGAAAGAAAAAGGGAAAAGAGTGGTGAAACAGAGACGACGACAACGAGAATGTGGAGATGTAGAAATGGATTGGGAGAAAGATGCACTTTCTATGCTGCTTTAAAGCCAGAGGGGATCCCCAACGAAGAGCCAAAACGCACCCGACAACGGACATCGAAACGTCAGTCAAAACAATGAAGAAAAAAATAAAAGTTAAAAATTTAAATTTAGTCGCATGAGAAAAGATTGTGAAAATTATAAAAATGTAATAAAAATATGAATTTTATGTTTTTATTTTCACTCGAGAAATTTTTTATTTATTATTTTCGCTTTCATTCAATTCATTTGGCATCTGTTATTCGAGGGAATTCTAAATTGAAATAATAAATTTCATTTTATAAACAGCCTGCCCAACAGAGACTGTATCCTGCTCGTGATAAACGAGGAAAAGCCAAGCAAACGAACCATTTATAAAACTCTTCTACACGCGCAAGAGGTTTTTATCAATTCCAATATAAAATGCGTGCTAGAGTAGGTTGAGGAAAAAATAGCAAAAAAAATAAATTGGAAAAAATATAAATAAACAAAGCAATTACTGTTAAAATATATTACTGCCAATTATTTCGAGATAAGAGTGAAAGAAAAGTCAAATGCAATTCGATTAGGAATCGATTCGCCTGCCAATTTTCTCGATATACGATGCGACAATGCATCAAACATTAATCGAATTTCCAACCGACTTAATCTATCACTGATATTTTATCCCCAGCTTAAAGGTGAGCGACGGAAAAAATAAAATATTTCACACCTTCATCTGCAATTTATAAAGATTAAATTCAAAGAAGAATTTATTTCGAGTCACGCCGATCAATTTCTAAAATCAGACAAACTTCTCATCAACGTTAGCTTTCAGCAAAAGCCGAATGCTTAGCAACAAGTTTGATGGTTGGTCGAGATATTTGCAGGTGTTCGAAAAATCTCGAGGTCAAATAAGCACCGATTGAAAGAAAAAGTAAAAAAAAATATTTTACCACATGTGAATGTGAAATTTTAATTAACATTAATATTCAACGAGAAATAGAAAATTTGTAAAAGATTTTTTTTCTCCACTCGCACAAAAGATTCGCCATCGGTTTAAAGCTGAACTGTACTAAGATTTCTTTTTCACGTTTTTCATTAAAGTGAAAAAACAAAACTCGAAAACGGTTGTGCGATTTATATTAAAGGAAGAAAATAAGAGAAAACTGGCACAATGAAAAATCACTCAGCTAGCATGCCAAGAAGCAATTTCCAAAGTAGGAAAGAGAAAAAGAAAAAGGTCCTCATCCGTGGATCCAACCCTCTTTTCCTGGGCCATTTAATCGCCCATTCCCTTTATAAATACTTTCATCCTTTCCTTTTTTCGCGTGTGTTTTAGAAATGAGCGTAGCTTACGGCTTCGGGGGGGAAGAAGAGAGGGAGAAGAGGGAGAGGAAACGGAAGAAATTGCACCTGATATCAGTAAAAATAAAAAAATAAAAAAAAATAGCGAAAGGAAGAGAAAAAGAGAAAGAGGAAGAATATGTGATCTTAATTCCCCTCTTTTTCGTTTATTCCCCTCTCTCTCGACTTCTTTATTCAACCGACCATTTCGAATGATCCGGGATGCTGGTCACGTTGCCATAGCATCGACTGGCTATCTCCAACCTTCCTCGATAAAGTCGCAGTCCGCCCGCGTCACGTGACCGGTGCCTAAAATCCCAGGCGCCGATCAGTTTGGGCCGGCATGACAGCTCTATCGGTGTCGACCATCTTTCTCAACTATGCCTTTTCCACAGGAAAATGCAAGATAGTCAAAGATTGAAATAATGTTTGCTTACACGCACAAAAATAGCCATTTCCATTCAGACCGACCGACGGTGGCCGAATTAGGCACACGTGAGCTCGTTTATTAAATCTGTTTCCTTACGACTTATCGATCGGCAACTAAAAATAATAAAAAATAAAAAATAAGAAATAAAAAATAAGAATAGCGTACTATTGTGTGTGCATTCGTAACGTATGCCATAACTTAGTCTTTTGTCAAACGAGACGAGTGCAGTGGTCTGTAGATGACACCGATCTTTCTCTCTTTCCACACCATTAGACCAATCGCATTTCAAACACTACTTCGCCCACCCCTCGACTGAACGACACCGTATTCTTTCGTACAATGGTAAGCTCGGCTCGTCGTAAAGTGAGTAAGTGAACTGAACAGACCGAATCGGAATTATAATTTTTTTTAGAAAAAAAAAGAGAAAAGATGGCGAATATGATGCAAGTGGTGCGAGCGGCTCGTCAGCACTAAACTTTAGTGAGTCCATTTTTGAAGCTTAAATTGTTTTAGAGAAAAGTCAATAGGAAGAGGGCACGAGCACAGACAGCTCGTCTTGGTCACTTAAAGGTAAAAGGGAGGTGAGCAGCTTCTCCCGACTGACCAAGCGCGCACTGACGAGGGACGAGGTCAGCGAACAACTGCCACGCCTGCTGCCGGCTTAGCATAAAAATTCAATTTTGCTCCGAGCAGGACCTGTCGAGGTGTCCCATGGGATGCGATGCTAGGATTATTCTTTATTAAAACTGACGCTTCACGTTATGGGCAAATGGGGAGGGAGTGAATCGTCAATTAGCAGTCACTCGTTCCAAATCGAGTCAAAATGTGAGCGCGTCATTTGTCATTTCTTATCATTTCTATTTTTATTTTTTGATTTTTTTTTTATCGAAATTTTGTATTTGATATGCTTAATCACGTTGATGACTCGTGTTTTTAAATTGAGAGGAAGATATAAATGAATCGAATTTTTTTCCTTTTTTAAAATATTTTCTTTAAAAAAATTTAAAAAAAATAAAAAATAGAAAAATAGAAAAATAAGCGAAATTCACCGTCCTAATTTTTAATTTTTGTTTTTTTTTTAATAACTTTTTTTATTTTTCTCATCTTTACACTGCTGCCACAAGCATTATTCCTTAACTTTCTTTTCCTCGGTAGAAAAGAAGCGAGAAAAAAATATATAAATGGACTTTGCGCTATCGGCTGAATACAAAAACGCAACATCTAAAAACTTCACTGATTCAACGACTCCAAAGGATTAACTGCAAAGGCAATGGTATTAGAAACTTTTGCTAAAAGAAAAAAATCCCGAAAAGAATAAAAGAGGAAAAATAGCAAAATGTTTAAAGAGAGAAAAAAAAAGAATTGGATAGAAAAAATTTTTTTTCAGTGAGAAATTTATTATTTTTTGCTTCGACCGCGTAATTATTAGAGTAAATAAACCGAGAAAAATTAATATTTTTCTCCAGTATTTATAAGCGAAGAGTCGGGAAAACACGGTTGAGCAGTGTTGTTTGCTGGAAGCAAATAAATTTCCCATCAAAAGTGTGAAAGATGAACGTAAACGAGCGTACGAGGAATTACAAATTCAAGGCGGCAAACATTTCGCTAGTGCAATTCTAATAATTTATAGCGGTAGGAAACCCTCTCAAGAAAGGGGAAGGTGCGCCCAGCATCTGAATTTGTGCGCAAATGCAGTCATCCTTCTAGCGCAAATTCCTCGCCTCTCATCCGCACTCAACCACTTGTCTTGCAATTTTCCCTCTCCAAAATGTTGCTGCAATGAATGTGTTTAATTTCGTAGCAACAGCATTTTTAAAGTTGCGCCCGCGAAATGATTTCCAAGAAGAAGAAGATTCGAGATGCAAAATTTTTCCTACCTCAAATTACAATTTCCGACTTGCAACGCTGCGTACGATTTGTGGCCCAAATTGATTTCAGTATCATAAATCAAAAATGCGACATTTCATCACCGTTCCTACCCAAATCCCAGAGCTCGACACGGCGAGACACAAACGAATCGCTAACGACGGTAGACCGGAAATTAAGAAATGCAACTTGCGGTTCCTCGTGCACCCACGCGTAATTAATCGATGCGTATAAATTTATAAAATGGTTACACACGGTCCATTAAAGAAATAAAATCGTCACGTCAATTTTTTTTCTTTTTCTTTTTTTCTTTTTTTTTTTTTAAAGAAAAGGCGTTTTGTATTATTGTAGAACGTGAAAAACGATTGCGTCTAAAGGGATTTGAGTTCATTGTGCAGTGGTAAAGGAGGCGACCGACTTAATTAAACAGCCGTGTAAAACATGGCAATCGCTCCCTTTTTCACTGTTCTTTCTAACCAAAAAAGGGTGTTAGGTGAAGGAAATGGCAAAAGCCGAGGCAACCTTGCAATTTCCAACAACTCGATAGTTTTGTTTCATCAAGCAAAAGGGCAACGAACGACGATCCGAAAAAGTCCAAATAAAATAAAAATTAAATTTTTAAAATAAAAACCATTTGGATTTTAAAATTTTGAAATGAGACAAAATGTCATGCGAAATAAAATAAAATTTTAATATTCGTTGAGATATTTGAAGTTTTGTTGGATACTTCTTTTTTTAAAGGTTTAAGAGTTTTATTTATTTTTTAGGTTTTTTTTTTTTGTTCTTTAGACGAGAAACGAGTCCAATAGTCCAATTCGTAGTCTCTGCGGAATTACTTTATCTAAGTAAAGGATAAAAGCTTCTTGATTTTGACTAAGAAGAGTGGTCACGACTACCGGAAAAGGAGTTGCCATGCATTTCGAAGGAGATGAAAAACTCCTCTGGAGATTATTCTTTACTCACTTTTCAACATTCCCACCGCGTCATACGATTACGACCGCATAAAACAAGAGCAAAAAAAAAAGCGTATCGTTGCGACTCGAACCGAATGCAATTGATTTCGTAACAAATTTCTTAGCGCGAATGACCACAATTCAATTTCAACAAACTATTTTTAACTTTAAAGTTTGTTTAAAATTTAAAAAAAAATCTTTTTAAATTAATTCCTTTTATATGACTATTGTATTCAATTACTTAATGAAAGTAATAATAATTTCGCATCACCAGGCGAACAGATACAGTAAAAGAATGCAGTGTGAAATAAAAGGTTTTTGTATTTTGCAACATTTAAAATTGTGAATTTAAAAGATGCGTTACCAGGAAACGTAAATTATTCCGCACAACTCACAAAGGGAATTCGGGAAGCGATGTTACCTGGGATAATTGGAGCGAAATTAAACCTGATAAGGCGAAAAGACTTGAAATTAAAAGTTAAAATTGTTAACTAAGTAACTGCAATCAAGTAAGGCATTAAAACGAGTTTGTCGTCTGATGTTGACAATTCTCCCTAATTGAGTGTTGCAAAATTTAACCGAGGCATAAAATAACCAGTTTGTATTTAACACTTGTCCACACAATATTTTTACTTGCCAAAATCGGGTTATATAAACGCGAAAAATATAAACATGAAATATAATTGCGAGTCTGTATTTATTTGTATTACCAAAGAAAATCCATTCGTCAAACTCAAGTAAAGATAAATTCGAAATTTGAATTTTCCAATTGAAATGATTGCGACATGCGAAGTGTAGTCACTGATTTTACAATTCAAAGTATTAAAAGTAAACACATATGTGTTTTGAAAATGGAAATTGATTCGCAACAAAATATTATTTTCCCACAGAATTTGATTTCGTAAAATAAATATTTCGAAGTGTGGGAATTGTTAATTGGAGACCGAAATCACGAACAGCCAATACGAGCCGATTCGATCATTAAAATACGAAACACGTAGCCGTAAAGTAATTTTATAAAAGGAAAATTCCAGCAAAGAAAGATATAAAGAAAAAAGAATTTTTTTCTTTTCCAAAAGTGAATAATAAACAAAGTGGAGTTACGCACGGTCCATGCGAGTAAAAAACGATAAAAAACAAAAACTTTGTGTATAAAAAGTAAAAAACAGACGAGTCGAGATGGATTCGGGTTTTGTTGGGGGTCCCTTATGGTGTTTGTGCGTCTCTTGGGGAAGTGGGATGGCAAGTGGGGTGTGAAGTGTGGGTGTCAGGAGCCCCGTAGAGCTACATAACGAGCAACAAGAAAAGCCTAAGGACGATAAGCTTCGGTGAATGAGAAATATGTTGCACGTGAGATAACTATCTGCAACCCTCAGGATTTCTCCGCAAATGACACGATATTCCCCAAAGACATACGAATCTTGGATTTTTTTTATATCAATTTAGTTTTCTAGTACGCGTTTATTAGAATATTTATTTTCCTTTAGAAAGAATTTTTTTTTAGTATCAAAAAATGTCTTTTGTTTTATTTAATTGTTAAAATCCAATTTTAATCGCATTCAAGGGGTTGAATTAATTAGAACTTGTGGAGTGGAGAAACACTGCAGGTCGCCAGAGGCTCGAAAACTTGTGATATTTAATTGAATTACCCTGAACGCCATGGGGGAAAAGGGTGAATGTAAAACCAAACCCTGAGTAGGATGTGGGGAAATTTTAATAATAATTAAGCGCGTAAATTTTAAATTAAATGCCTGATGAATAGATTATCAATGTTTTCCTTACCAAAAAAAAATTAATCGATTCAATAAATTTTTTTTTTATTTTTAAAATCTTAAAGACGAAAGGTTTTCTAAAAAAAATATCGATTTTTAGAAAGAAAAATGAGAAAATTTCCATTAAGTGAATTTCATAATTCGTACGTGATAGATTCAATAAAACTAGCATAAAGAATTATGTAAACATATTATGGGTGGTTTTATGTTTTTTTATTGTTTAAATTTAAATTCCAGAGAAATCATTTGGGTAGAGAAATTAAATAAATGAAGTGGACCTTTCACCACTTTTCAATTTAAATCAGTCGAATATTAAAATTAAGTCACCTAAAATGAAACAAATTTAGTTTATCGCGCGTCGCTCACCTCTCAAATTGAAAGGTCAACTGTCTCCTTCGTACAAACAAATTAGTGTAGGGCGAGCATCCCTTTTAAATTTCCCTTTCGGCCCAGTTGCTTTTCAACTCTTCTGGCGATGCGTTTGCTCTTCTTTCATCCTTCTGCACTCAACTCGTGATTTGTGAGCAGCCGTTTCCGTTTCCTGTGGTAACTGCGCGTGTCGCTCGGTCGATGAAACGCGTAAGCAAGCGGCAAAGTGGTGAACAAGTCAAGTTGGGCCAACTCAAATTCAATTCCTTTTGCAATTCCGTTCTTCTACGAAAATCTAGAAGTATATATTTTACAATTTAAAAAAAAATAAGAAGGAAAAAAACGCAAATTTGGCAGCTATTATAGAACGAAAAGTTTGGCGAGTTTGAATCGTGGTTAAGGTTAAAAGTAGTGAATTGCCTCCGCTTCGTTTTAATATCGCAACATCTTTCGTGTTTGCATAAATTTAACTCGTTGGATAAAGTTGGAAAGCGACAAATGGGAAACGTATTTTGCAGGTGTCAGCACAAACAAAATAAAAAAAAAATGTAACGGTAGTAATAAACTTGCAAATTACACGCATATCACAAATATTGCGCACTTAAAAATCTAAAACTTTTTAAATACCTCGTAAATTCGCCGGCAACGCACCTGATATTCGCGATTTATCAGCTAACTAAACGTCAACGAATATAACGAGTATGAAAATTGGTAGAGATTGCGCAGCGAATGAAAATTTCACGTAAAATTAATATTATTACCCATCAGGCGAGAAAGACGTTGAACGAAAAACGAGTTTGCGTGTATTTATTGCGAGATCCATCAATTTACGTCGACTTTGCACCTGTAGAAGATTCGCTCTGAAAACATATTGGAAATAAATGAGTGTGGCTGCGAGATGAGAGGTATAATAAAATTCCCTCGGGAGGGGGTTCAAAACTAATGAATTGATGAGCCGCAACAAAAGTCGAGCTAATTGAAGTCAATTGCAAAGTGGTTGAGTGCAGGCAACGTTCGCCTCAGCCATTTCGCTGCTGATGGTTCGTTCGCCGTCATTCATCATCGACGCCACTCGAGGCACCGTTATCGGCCAAGGATGTGGCGGGAATTCGTGTTGGGTCGCCTCCTTATAAATCACCGCTCACGACTTTCTCTTACCCGATTACGGCCGCGAGATCGGGCAGCGAAAAGAGACAAACAAAAATTTACGACCGTCACTGTGTCAGCGGACAAAAGTGAGGGGTACCACCGACACAACCAACATCCAACAAAACGGCTCCAGACATGCCAAAATGAAAGATGCGATTCGATGGAAAAGACACCGTTAATGTGATTAAAGCGGTCTCACTTCTCTAGTTATTAGCGCTCCAATACATCATTCGCCTGACAACTTGCGAGTTATCGATCCACCGTTGCTTCGTTTCTCTTTTATTTACCTTTCTATGTCAAAATTGGACTGCGGAAATTGCCACGGTTCCCTCGCGTTTAACTTTACTTCGGCAATCGTTTCTTATCCTTTCCTTCATCCGCCTGTCGTCTGTGTGCGCAGTACATGATTTTTTTTTTTTTTTATTTGGGACAAGGGTAATTCCAATTTCCAGTTTTTTTTTTATTTTCTTTTATGCGGACAACTTTCGTGGAAATCTGTAAAAAAAATGATAATAATAAAATACGGATGACAACGGCAGTAAATTCATAAAGATTTTTTTTTTATTTTTTTGCAAAATGAAAAAAAATTATTTTGGATTTTTTTTTTCTGTATTTTGAATTCGTTTCTTAAAATGGTGTTGGAGAAAAAGTCGATAGAGCGTGACCTCATCTTTTGAACATCTCTTTAGACTGACAATTTATACGCAGACGTCATGAAAATTTCGACCAGACGGGAATGGATTATTCAACGTTTGTCTAATCATAAATTCGCTACGTGTAAAAATGGTGGTTTGATTAAAGTTTATGTTTTACCTTCTATCCGTCTTTCGTAGATCACCTATAATCAAGACATTTTTTTTTTGAATTGTAAAAAAAAATATTTTTGCTCGAATTACGTTGAGATACATCTTATCACATGTTATTAATAATCACATTTCACGCTATCAAAGCTGTCGAGTCCCGATCGAGGGCGGAAAATTAACGGAATTCGTTATAACTGTGATTTGATACCAAGGCCGTTTCAATCTATATCGAACCGGATTGAACCGAGTAGGTTTCGAGATAAGTTTAATTATTGAACATTTTTTGAATTTTAGCATGCAATTATGGGTATTAAAACTCCAACGATGGATTAACGTTTTTCGATTTTTTTTTTTATCTTCATAAAACAAATTAGGGGTTTTGGCACACATCGTGTTTCAAGATTAAAATTTCAAAACAAACAAAATCGATATTAAACTGAGTATTTTATTTCGTGGAGGAAAAAGAAAAAAAAATCGATATTTTATACATTCTGCGATTGAGAAATGTAAATTGGAAATATGTCATGTTTAAAAAAAATTTTTACATTTGTTATCGAATTATTGCCAACAACTATTCGTCAATACTTTCATCTTTCTCTAGTCCAACTAAGTTTCATTTTCAATATTATACAAAGAATCCTTTGAGAAATTTCCTCTGAAAAAAAGTTAGCGATCAAAGTTTTTTGGCAAAACCTCCCATGTTTTAGGTTTTTGAAGGCGTTTGATTTTTAAGAATAAATAAAGAAATGACTTTTTTATATTAAAAACGAGGGGTATAGAAAGAAAGAGAGGAAAACGTGTGGAACAAAAAGGGCGTCGTGCGAATGGATCTACCAACAAGTTCGCTGCCAAGTCAACTTAATCACTTGTGTCAACAGCGGACGTAATGAGATGTTCATGTGGAAGCTGCCGATTGCATTCGAGGTGGCATTTGTAAAAGCGGAAATAATAAAATGAAAAAAAGATTTTAAAATAAAAATTAAAATGGGAAGATAAAGGAAAGGAAGAGACACCTCAGACTACAAAGGGATTTATCGCCACCGCCCACCTGCTGTCTCTCGTGGGCCCACGGCTTAATTAAAGAGCAACGAGACAAATTATGAAACATTAAAAAAAAACCGAGAGATTAAACAGAAAAAATTATTTATTTTAAAAATAGAATTCCGAACAAAGAGATTTAAATAACTTAAAAATATTAATAACGTTTCTTAAATTTTGTTTGAAATGAATTCAACTATTTTTTTCCAAACCCATTTAATGAGCCCGTAAATCACGGAATAGAAAAAGATTTTTAAAAAAATCAAGCCATAAAACAAAATCTTGCTAGAAATTCCCGAGAGGAGAAAAGAAGAGCAAAGATATACTCGGGCAAAGTCGACTCACTCATTCAGTCACTTGGCAACGGATTAGGATCAGCATCTCGTCGGCGTTGCATGTGTAATGAGGGCCACAGAGGGCACTAATGGCTCTCTCAACCAAGGAAGACTAATTTATTTTTTTACGCAAATGTTGTAGACCCAGGGACTCGAGACTCGGTCGACGCAGATTCGATTAATGGCCCGAGGGGGGGAATAGACCAGCACATGATGGAACTCGCTGTAATTAAGCCTAATTATAAAGATAATGTTGGGAAGAATTTTTTTCGTTTTTCCATTCTTTTCCAACTTTGGAGGAGGGTTAAGACCGATAACAAATCACTGACAAATTTGCTTACAGAGGAGTCTAATCAAAGTGCTCGATCTAATGAGAAAAGGAACTCGAGCCTCTTTTAATCTCACATGAGAAGGTCAACGACAAAAAAAATGAGGAAAAGGAAACTCGGGTAGAGTTTGAAAAGTGAAGGCGGTTTCGATTTTCGAATAAGAAAATCAAATGTTAATAGAAGAGACGAAGCAACGACCCGAAATGCGATTCGCGCACCGGTCACTCGTCAGCGTCGATGGTGGAAGAGAAACCCTGGAGGAAATGTCAGATGCTTTTACTTGTTGCGAATCGAGGTTCATGGGCTAATTGAATTAGTAAAAATAGCGGGATTAAAAGAGAAGCGCATCGCCTTTAAAATTATTAGTGGGCATTAAACGTGTAATGGCAGCCACTGAAAACCACTTAGCTATTTAACAGCAACTTTAATCTTACCTTCATCATTTTTGCATGTTTCGCGCACTTAAATGCTTGGCTTGTAGGTGCAATTGCTCCACCAAGCATACGCACATCAATGACACCTAACAATGCGATATAATAAATGCAAATGTCACGTGTGCGACAAATTTATCTGCTCGCAGGCGTAAATCCACTGCGGGTTTGCTGATGGCTGGCATCGTCTTTAAATCTTAGTGGTTCTGGTGGGAGCAAAGCGAATCCTAGGCCTTTACGTTATTGCTCTGGCAATTTGCAAACTTGCAATTGAAGTTTGTTTCGCTTTGCTGGACCGATTAATTTAATGTTGGCCAAGTTTGCGAGCCAAAATCCATTCGGCTTTTGCTTATTTACGATAGCGAACCGAAGGGATTGCGAAGAGGTTTCCGCCATTCGAATTCAAACACGTGAAGGATGCGTCTTGTCAAGAGTCCAAGGGCGAGTTGCGAATAAATTCTCTAAATGACTGTGCTGGAGAGATGGTCAAAATCCATTCCTAGTCCTCACTCCATTTTCGATGTGAAAAAAAAATTGGTGAGACAAAAAAGGAAAAAATGATTACACGGTTGAAAGAAAAACACCTATTTTTATTTTTTATTTTCGCTTTTTTTTTTTTTAACGTAATACAAAAACACTTTTCAGTCCCTACTGTTGATAGTCTATCGGAAAAAATGATTCCCACATAGATTTCTAAGTCTAAATCCCCATTTTTACTATACACATAAACTCACATTAGTTTTTTTTTTTTTTTTTTTTGAAAATAATAATAATAAAATAATATAAAATTGTATAAGAAAAAATGGAAATAATGTTTTACACCTTTTTCATCATCCTCAATAAATGTAAATTTGGTAATAATTTTATTACTTTTAATAGTCTCGCAAATCCTCGTTTAATGGAATAGAGAAAGTAGAAAAAAGGGGATGAAATTTTTTTTACGGGTTTTAATTAGTAATTGCACGTGAAAAAGGAATTACAATAAGCCTAAACCAGAATGAAAAGTTAAAACGCGTAAATTTGAGTATTAAATAATATAATTAACAGTGGGATGATGATAAAACTATTTTATTATTTTTAAAACTCCAACAGAAAAAAAAGAAAACGTTCAGTTTGCAGCCATCTGATGAAATAAAACTTAAAAAACTATTTCCTCAAATCCAAAACGAAAACCTAAAATAAAAAATAAAAATAAATAAAAAAATAATAAATCGAAAAAATTATTTTAAACGTGATCTTACCGATCCATCAGAAGCACTCGCACCAACTTTGTCACCTCTAGAATTCCAACAAACTTCAAAAATCCCACCCGTTCCTTTATAACTGTGGACCAAATTTCCCGTCTGCAAAAATAAAAAAATTGCAAATTAAAAAATAAAAATTCCAAATTAACTTTTTAAAAAAAATGAAAACAAAATTCCATTAAAAATATTTATATTTTTCTAAAACATTTATTCCATTTGATTCAATAAAATTAAAACACAAAATGTAAAAAAAAAAAAATTAAAAACTGCAACACGTGCGCGATGTGATTGGTAGAAACTTAAGTGGAATCCAAAAAAGAAATTTAAAGAAGGGAAATTCCCGCAATATGTATTCAACTGATCACGAGAACATAATTATCAGCATGTGGGAACAAAAAGAAGCCTCCATCACCCGACCACACTCGCACGAGTGAAGAGTGAGGGGGAGGAGAGAAAGGGGGGAAAGAGAGAGAGAGAGAGAGAGAAAAAGAGAAAGAGAAGAAAAATCATTATCCCAAATGGAGAACGAGAGCAGGATGAGAGGCAGTGGAGGGCGATGGTGGAGCCTCTTTCCTGACCCCAATTCTCTCTTCCTTTGCTCGAAAATGGATGAAGGGAGACCCTTGATGGACTGGTAGCGTTAATTGAAGCAAGGCTGTCTATTAAACACCAGGGACTACAGTAGCAAAGTGGTGCTGACAAGAGAAAGAGAACTCCATTCTCTTCCTTCCTCCCTTCTATTCCCCCGACCAAAACCTTTTCTCAGTCAAAACTACTCTTAATAAATTACAATTACAATCGAATACACTCAAGGTCGATACCCTCCATTTTCATTTTTTTTTTTTTTATTTGATCGACGAAATCCCGGACTCGACACCCCGGGTGCTCCTACGAGATTACACTCAATTTAGGCCAATAAACAGCGACCTTAAAGAGGTGTTTCTCAGACATCTTGCTCATTACCGAGCGAGGACAGGAAAGCAGGAAAGAAGGGTCACAGGGTCTGGCAATAGCGCGACCCCTGTGTTTCATCTGGCCACCAACAGAGTGTGGAAGTTGATGATAAAACTCGGAGTCGTTGATCAATCGTGAAGGGTTTACGAAAGAAAAAGGTATAATGTGTCGAACGATTGCTGATGCCCACATTGTGCACTTTGTAGCCCTTTAATAAGTGTTTCGTTACTCTTTATTTTTTTTTCGGCTGCAAACAGAAACGTATTATTTGTCAAGGGAGACACTGGTAAATGACAGGTCTCATCGCAGTTGCAATCAACAAGAAAAAGCCATTTCCGCCTTAAATATAAAACGATGTTTGGATCTCCTCCTCGACAACTTTCTTCGTTATTATCGGTTGCGGGAGATAAGAAGTTTTGAAGGGATGATTAAAATATGATTTTTAACTTTTTGTCATTTCGTCACTGCATAAAAAATCTCGTGCTGCGAGTGCACGGTTTATCAAATCTATTTTTTGTTCTTTCGCTCGCAAAAATTAATTGCGCGATAATGAAATCGATGAGTCGTTTATTAAGGTGTAAATATTATCACTTTAAATTTAATTCCTTCACTTCGTTAATAATCAATGAGAAAATCAGAAGTAAATTAATTTTTAATAGTAGAAAAAGTTGGTTTAACGTGTAATAATTTGATTGATTCGAGTTGGAATAAATAGAGTTTTCAATTACCCGTAATAATGCATATGAGGATTTAGAGTAAGAAAAAACACTCGAGTAGTCGTAAATGTGATTTTCTTGTTTCTCTAAAAACGACACTCGAATTTAGCCTCTCATTCGAGCTTTTATTACGATTACAATGTTGGAAAAACTATTAAGATTATTCGAAATACGCGAACGAAACGACTAAACCATCCGAAAATTTCATTATTCGACATAAAGTATTTCGAGTGGCCAAAAAAAAAAATTCAGTTCGCATTAGTTCCCCACTTCATTAATTTCCGCACGAAAGGAAGCGCAAAATGAGAAAACTTTAATTTTCCACAAAAAAAAAAAAAAAATAAAAAAAAAAAAAAATTAAAAATGGTTTACGATTTTGCACAAAATAGTGCAATAGTTTGTCAAGTCGATATCCCAACACGTTCCAGGTCACTTAACTTACAACTTGTTTCGTTTAATGTTTTACTCTGTCGACCAAAACTTGCCAACTCCCATTTGGCCCCCACCGAAATACCACATCCAACACTGGCGCAGATTAAGCCGGCCACGAGTCGACTATTAAAAGCCTTTCAACGACCAGGTTTTGTGGTCAAAACGAGTACAAAGTTAATCGGATAGACAAAAGCGACTGTTGAATACAATTAATCTCGATGAATCCCCCGAGACTAGACTGACAGCCACACCGGACACGTTTAATGACGAAAAGGATTCTAGCCAGAAATAAAAAATGGAGTTTGAGAAGGCAGTTCACAGCCCGTTGAACGAACCTGAGTCTGGCGCGGAGAGAGACGATGTTACCATGGAGATAAGCTACCGCCACCGCCATCATACACACGCATCTAGAGGGAAGGGGAAGAAAGATTTTCCAAAAGAGATAAATTTGCCTCAAACTCAATAAAACTTAACCACGCACCCAGCTGCCATTGCGATAGTGAAAAAAGAAGAAAACGCGAGCTGCGTTAATCCCATTCTCTTACCCACATCTAACCCCGATGGCTGTTTATTTCGACCCTGATCGATAAATGCATCTCTCGTCGCACGCACCCCCCCCCCCGTCTCCCACTGTTTTTGACCTCCCTTTAACGAGATGCGATTCAATCGCAGTCGCATTTTGACAACCCAAACGAGAATTAAATACCGTCGCTTCACCGACGTCACCTCAAACTCGTACGTCACTCGAAACAGCAATCTCTGACCGCAAAAATTTGCCTGCGATCTCTTTTCTTCCTTTATAACGAGAAATGTTGAAAAAAATTTCATTACCTAGCAGAGTGAATAGCGCGAAGACCCGGAGCAACTAATCCTTACGCCATCTGCAATGCGCGGCTCTCGTTATCCGCAAAAACAGCGCCCGTAATTGGGCTCCTCTGCGGGATACGTAGGATGATTGGTCCCTGAATAGCTCGGTTGTAGGTTGCACCGAACCTCCTTCCCCCACCTCGCCCCACCCCGGTGCCTTTATTTTGGATCAACAACTCGGGTTAAATTAAAACCCCGAGTCGAGTAGGAGCGAGCCGATGTTTTCCTGAGTCGTGGCACGTGCACCGACGTTAAATGAGAGGAGCGCGGATTCCTAATTAAGAGTCCTGAGTAATTACTCGCAACCGACCCCCCTTCCCTTGTCATAATTGCGGAAATGGGGTGGAGGCTGCTGCCGTGCAACCGGAGTCAATTTGTCGTCGACGACCCCTCCCTTAGCCTCGACAGGTGACACAGTGAGCGCATCCCAGACGCATCGGTCATTGGTTTTGTGGTGCCACGCCTAAAACGGCTCGTTTTCCTCGTTCTGTTAATGTAAACGAATGCAATTTCGGGTTTTTGAAAAGAAAAACAAAATAATGACATTCGATGGAGAATTAAGCGAAAGGGAAGTGGAGATCTCTCGATAGAATTGGCCTCACTGGCCAAATCTCGTGCGAGTTTGATTCGTTAGTGGAGAAGAGGGCACTGCACTCGCAATCAGGCCCCCTGCGAGGGAGTTCGGCAAGAGGAGGTGTGTCACGCAATTAATAAAGCCGTCTCGCTTGATTAGTGTGATCAAGTTTAGAAGTTTGGTTTCAAAGTGTTAACTTTCTATCTTTTAAATATTCGCAAAATAATTAATTTGCCAACCCGTCGGATCGCGGTAGTGCTTCAATTAAGAATTGAATTCGACTTCTCGGAATAAATAGAGTGATTAATTTTTCGAGTGAGACGAAAGGTCGAGAAAATACGAGGGAATCCGGTGAAAGAAATGCAAATAAAATTTTTTTTTTTCAAAAAATTAAAAGAAGAAAGAAAAAAAATTATTGCTGACTAGTTGGCATTCCAAAGATGCCGAGTTAACAAAAGCGAGGCAATCACAGTTGACGCTGCAATTTGCATTCTCCCACTTGAAGCAATGAGAGATCGGAATGCGACCACCTAAAACCCAAAAAGGAATAAGAAGAGTGGATGGAAGGAGAAGAGGAAAACGTGGAAAAAGAAAAAAAAGAAAAAAGAAAAGTGCACACTAAGAACAACAAGAGAATCATTTCCTTCCAAAATCAATACAAAACAGGGGCTCAGAAATGGAAGTGAGCGAGTGTGTGTGTGTGTGGTGTGGAGGCGGTCGACATATCGAAAGCATTGTAGCAGTAAAAGAGAGGTCGATTCAAATACACCGTCATTTAAAGCGATTGTAGCAAATTCCGAATCACAAAGTCCAATACTGAGGCTTTTGAAACAGTTGCGGAGTGAAGACACCAAAACACAAAGGAAAAGCGGATGAACGCCGGGTTTTATCAGCATCGGCTCAGCACCGAAGAATTGAACAGTGGACGAGCAAAGCTCGAGCCATTTGTCCATCGCTCACAATGACAAGCACCGAGTTCAAAGGCCAGACATACCTCGCAGGGAGAAGAGCCATCAGATAAGAAAAGTGCAAGCTACGTGTAACAAACACGTCGCCATTATATAAACAAGACGAGCTGATAAACGCCCGAGAACTGAATGCGTTAATTGGGGTAAAAGAGGTTGCGATGACATTCTTAACGATAAGAAACCTACGATTTAACTCGAATTTAGATCGTATTTTCAAATTGTTAGTCGTGATTCTTTTTAAAAAAATTAAGTGCTCAAGTGAATTATCGTTGGATCCTTTTGGCTGGAAAAATGAGTCGGGACAAGAAAAAAAATGTCTGTTGTTTTATTTTTTTGTGTTTTCGTAAGAAATGGGTATCCATTACTGAACCATTCATCAAAATAAGCAACGAAACAAAATAAAAAAAATATTTACAAAGAGTCGCAATTTCACAAAGTCGTCTTCTTTTTGTCAATGCGCAACATTATTTTATCGAGTTCGTTCGAAAAGAAAAAAAATATATATTTAGAGTTAATAGCGTAGAATGAAATTTTCATGACACTTTTATAGTCATCGCGGCTCGACTTGGATTTTTTCTTTTAAATAACAAGAAATAAAAAAAAATGCGGCGAAGAATGAAAAATGATAGAAATTTGAGGCGTGATAAAAAAAATATTTGCGCGCGTAAATCAGGTTTGCACAAGGTGTGAAAACATCTTTCGATAGCGCACGTGTGTTTCGAAGGTTTTTGCCGTACGAAATTTAGCTTCTTCGGCTGACAAACGACGAGAAAATAATCCAAAGCCATTAGTGCAACAGAGAAGAAGAAGAGGTCTCTAAAGGGATTAGAAATTTTTGTAAAGCAAAATATAACACCGGTTAACTTTACTCAATAGAAAATGAAAAAAAAAATCGCTGAATATTTTTCCCGTTTGTTATTAATTAATTTGCATAGAAACCGTATTAAAGTCCTCGGTCGATACGAATTAAAGAGGAGAATTAATTCGAGCAAATTCTCACATTTCCATGCACGAAAAGTGGAACATAATTTTAAAAACTAAAAAAAAAAACTAAAAAAAATCTTTTCTTCGTGCATCGTGTATTTTTTTAACGAGTTTATATATTTTTGCTTTTTTTTAAATAATAAATTATTTTTAAAGACAAAAATTTAAATAATAAAAAAAAGAAGCGCTTTACCGAAAGCATATACGAAATTACGTCGTGCAAAATTAGATGGAAAACTGAAGAAATGCATTAATACTTAATAAACACGCAAATGAAAAGCGATGCAAATAAAATAAAGAACAGTTTCGACATCACAAAATACAAACAGTATCGACATCACAAAATACAAACAGTTTCGACATCACAAAATACAAACATATTCTAATCAAAAAGGTAGAAAAACAACATAAAACAAACGAACAAAACCCAAAACGAGTGAACACAAATTTTTTTCTTTTGACTCGTCTTTTTTTGAAAAATAAAAAAAAAAAAAAAAAGAAAGAAAAAAAGAAAAAAACAGTTTGAAGCCGACAAACCCCCTAAAACAGACACTCGTTCGCATCCCAGTTGGCCAAACGTTGCGGTCTCCATTTTCCTTTCAACGTGACGATAAAAAGAAAAGACGGCAAGTCTTACGTGCACCTATAAAAGAGTAGTGTCAGCTTTAAAATTTAAACACCCACCCAAATCATTCACCGTTGGGTACTTTTAAAGCCTCCACGGACCAAAACGTACATTTTCGCGTGTCCTACTTTACGAAAATCGATATCGAGTATCCAATGACAGAGCCGAGTAAAACCTTCGTTAAATAAATCAACACAAACGAGAGATTTTTTTTATTGTTTTATTCGCGCCGGGCAATTGCGTCCATTTATTTCTATTTTTTTTTTAAACCGTTAATAAGAGTTAGAAGCAATTTGTGTGGAAAAGTATGGAAAATCTGGTACGTGCGGTTCGGTACAAGTGGTTTGCGTGTGGTAGTTGGAAAACGTCTTACCATTTCCTCCATTTTTAGTGAGAAGATGTCAAACACTGCGCCACTTTATCAATCCTCTTAGTGAGTTCAAAAAGGGCAAGCAAATGATTTATTTCTTTTTTCTCTTTTAGTATTGTACCTAGTTACCATGGAGAATGAGAAAGTTTTTTTTTTTTTTTTTTTTACTTTTGTATATCAACAAATAATCCCCGCACGCAACTTGTTCTGCTTTTGTCGATTTTCAGAGCGGAAGAGTGGCAAATGCGACGCCCCTTAACTCACGGGGGCGACGGAAAAGGGCGAGACGACGCGAACGAAGAGAAAATAAGACACATTTTTGTGTATTATTCACACGTGTCGGATTTGCCTCGCAACATTGCATAATTTTTTTTTTTTGGTTCCAAACATTTATTTTCCACAACTATAAATAATTTTCATTTCTTTTAATTTTTGTTTCTTCGGGGTAGGAATATTTTAATGGGTGGGTGGGGGAAAGTGTAAAATTTCTCGCATTTTTCTCGATTAACAAAAACAAATAATTTCATATTTCAAAAGGAGGGATGAAGAGGGGAGGGCAGTGGTTGTAAGGAAAGTTTTAATTCGCTTTACTTGTCATTCTCTCATTAAGTATTCGCCAGATGGTTTCTCTCGGCAGTAGACAACAAACGACTCGAGTAATTAACTCTCCTTTAAATGGTTGCTTTAATTCCAATTAATAAATCAA